>JAULBU010043684.1:0-14042 GCA_032358235.1 Odonthalia washingtoniensis | reverse complement strand
TTCACCTTGTTGTTTATACATACCGTAAAACCTTCCATGGAATTTTCAATTAATGGCTCAAGAACCGTTGTCATTTTGTCATGCAACGAAACCATTTTATCATCTCTACCCCGCACTGACGAGGTCAGTGAGACGTGATTGTCAATCGCAATAAGTTCATCACTGTCTGTGTCACTATTACCGCAGTAGTCTTCTATGACTTTCTCTGATTGTGATCCTTGTAACCCAACAGGAAGAAAGGCAACTAAACTATAACCATGATCTATCAAAAAACGTCTGAATTGTACGGAAATATTTAAAAATGGGACATGTACGGGATAACCAACTAAGGATTTCGACTTGAAAGTTGTTGTTGTTTCATCGGTATATATCTGTAACATTCCAACGAAGGACTTCGGCGACGTGTCTCCACTTTTATTCCACTCAATTGAAGACTTTTCATTTGTCATTGCATGGTTTCTTATGGACATGTACAACTGTGCAAAGAATTTGCGGTGCAGAGTGTGAGATATAATGACGGTCAACCTCGTTGGAACATGATCTAAATTTCACATATGTAGCACTAGCGACATTCATTTGTGTACGTAACACATCAATGACGTCTTTTTCGCATAGGAAAGCTTTTCTATTGTTGTCTGACGCATTATGGTATGATACATCCAATTTTTGAAATCCGTCATCGATTAAACTGCGGTCCACTGTTCTGTCCACAATTGACATGAATTTATTCCAATCAGTTATGTCGTTACGAACAACATCTTCACCAAAAGTATCTGATCGAAGCATCCGGATTTCCTTAATAACAGCGATAATTCCAATTTCTTCTGATACGGCTACCAAATAATTCGCTGTAACTTTTACATCAGTGACCTGTTCCGAAGGTTCAAAGGGACGTTGATCATCAGGAAGCTCACAGTCCGGCTCATCGCTGTACAATCTTTCCACGTCAGGTCCTTCGTAATCATCGGATATTTCAGTGTGCTGATGAGAACTGTTTCCCTTTGTTTCTTGTCGCATAGTGTGCAATATCTTCTTCTTATTGTATTTTCATGACGTGGCATGTCGTTTGTAATGAACCGAAACGTCTGTCGAGTATTTGAAATACGTTGTATGGCAGACGAATATTTTCGTTACCATTATATTGAAATGTCGAATCCAGAGCAATAGCGGTCGATGTCACATTCTTCAATTAATTAGAATATTGGTAGAATAATTTGTCAATAGAGGTCAACGTATTCACCTATATTTCTTACTTTTTACTGCCAGTACCAGTAGTCGATTGTGCCACTGTAAGTAGTCAAAAGAAATATAATCATGTCCCAATTTAAAAAAATTTTAAATTTTCCTCCACATGGAGGAAAATGTTTTGCAGGAAATTAAATAGTTGATTTTTTGATGTAAAAAGTCAATTATTTATTTTTCTGCAAATTCTTGCCCTCAATATGGAGAAAAATTGTTTACATATTTTTTGTTGTCGGCAATGTGTAAGTAAGATGACAGCCTGTATTAAGAAAATACATGACATTGCAAAAAATTGACAGGAACATATGCTATATGTGTAGTACACATTTAACTATAACCGTTTCTGAGAACAAACGTACAATTTACTTTAGCATATAAGTAGAAATAAACTTAGACATGCAAGGTAAACAAAGATAAATTCATTCAAGGAGCAATTGTTAACCTAACGGTGGCATTTAAACATCTGCAATTCCCCAATCATCCATATTTTATGGTTCATATTCACCGCCACTATCACTTTCACCGGGTTCTCCGTCGCTATGGCCACAACTCGAAGGACTGCTTGAACTTTGCGATGTGTGAACAGATAGCCGTTGACCTCTCCGGCAAAAACTGCGTCCATATGCGTATGAAATAGCATCTTTCAAGTTGCTACCGTCCGGGATATTATACATATGGTGCCTCAGTGCTCCTGTTCCATTCCATCCTGCCTCTGCATGCTGAACGTAACCATCACCAATGTAAATAGACTGTGGGGATTTGAATCTCATGCATTTCCAAACAACTTGCAATTCTGTCCTTTTCGTGCTGGCTGAAATGGACATAACTATGGGACCCAGGAGCTATCCATAACGATACTGCTTCATTAGCAGTTGTAATTGTGAAGTAACGGGGGAAGCCCTCTTTCTGACTTCGAAGTCATTGTGACCATATTGTGGTGGACAATTCTTACCAGTGATGGGATAGTGGCCCCCACCGTTTGGAATTTTTCGGCCAGTTACAATTGTTATCTAATTTCAACAAGGTGCACAAAATTATAATCCATAATTCCAGTGCAGCACGTCGTTTAGATATCCATACATAATCACGATGACTTCCCATTTGATTTTCAAGCACACTTCTTGTACTGGAGTAACGTCCAATGCCATTGTTTCCGTCATGTTCGTCATTTCTAGGAATACCAGTGTTGATAATTGGACTCCAATAATCTCTATTTCTTTCATCTTCCAGCGCCTCTTCGCCCGGAAACCATGTTTGAATTTCAGAAAAAATTTCTCCAATCGTCTGTGAAGGAAATTCATGGTATTCCTGAAACGCTTCTACATACCTCTTTCTCATTGAATCATCCATGTCCAAAGGATAGGACATACTCTGCATAATGCAGTACCCATCACTATCCAATTGCTGTTTTTTCCTGCATGTGTACGCAAGTCCACAGCTTCCTTCAACATTCCTTGTAGCATGTATCCATTTCTCCAATTCTTTGCGGTCTCTGAGAAGTTCCATATGTTCTGCTTGCATGTAAGCAGCCCACGTCCGAGCAATATCTCTTAATGCTACTATTTGATCATACATGAAAAACGTGCACACGATGAGAATCTGGGATTAGTGCCGACTTCAGCAGAGTCTTCGTATCATATACAATCTCCACATCTACTTTCTTGCCTTCTCTGTCCGTCCTGTCAATCTTGATTTTTCTCTCCCGTGTTTCTTGACTTCTAGGCTCCCTCGTAACTCCATTGACGGTATCCTCTTTTACATTTTGTCTTCGGTGTTGTAGCATTTCTTGAATGGTCACTACATATCTACACATCTTGTTATTCTATTCCACATAGCAGTACATCCCGGTTGTATAACATTTCAAGGAGGTTAGTTATCATAGGGGCCAATGTCATTCGCCACGGTAGACCTTGGAAAGGGCCTCGGCATTATATTTAGTTTTTTGTTGATGTTGACTTATCAGGTAAAACATTACGTTTTGTTGATATTGACCTTCCACCACTTGCCGATGCCTAAATCTCTGGCATGTCTTCTTCTATGTCAGACAATATGGGATTCTTTTCCTTTGCCTTCTGTTTTTTCGTTCTTCCTCATCACTACTCTGTGGTTCAATAATTTCACGTTTCTGCCTTTTCTTGCGTCTGGTATGTGCTGGAATAATTCCATGGACACCCATTCCTGTTGTTTGCTTTCCTATATTCCCACCGTCATTACATTCTTTGAAAAAGTACTGCCTTATTTTTTGAGAAGTCTGTCATGGCGAACACTTGCACGGGTAACCAATTTTCCAGACCATATTTCCAACACCATACTTGAAAAGTCGCATGTGATTGCAAAAGGTCGCATGTGTAGTTTATTTTCTTGTTCGTGTGTCTGAGATGATAATTTCCATTAGTCCCTTCATTGTCTTCGGAACTTCTTCTTCTGGTAAATCACATGCACCGTCCGCAATTGCTTCCAACAATGTCTGCATAGACTTTAAGAAAGTATTACCAAGCTGATAGAAAACAGTTGCATCAAATGTTCCCTTTTCTGGGCTTCCACAATAAGCTTCAGCTGCATCCAATAGGTACAGTATATTGTTCTCTGTACCATTAATGAGCATTCCACTGTACAAGTACGTCACCCTCTTTTACAAAACTCTTTCCCAGTTTCAAACTGCGGTATGGTCTTGATCCTTTCCATGACAGATTTGACTCTTACAAGCATCTTTCCAACACGAGCGTACCGTTCGTATGTTGAAGTACTTTCATATCAAGAAAAGTTTTCCTTTCCATGTCCCACGCAATATCTATTGTCCTCTCTTCTTCAAACAGTATGTTATATTGTTCGGTAAATGTCTCAGCATATCGTATGACACTGCTCATGAGGTCAATGAAATAAATGTCCTTTTTTGTCTTCTACGATGATATGTTTCGAGAACTGCTGAGATTTGAAACTTCCCACGGTGTCATGGTCGCCTTGTCAGTAGGTACGACAAGAGAGACACGAATAAGATCTCTTGCCCAATTTGTTTCGGAAATTACCTTTCCACCAAGAATCTGGAGTGCGGACAGGCGATGTCTCCCGTCCACAATAACTAATGACTTGTCGGACTTCAGTACAATTCTATCTCTTTCCAGGCTGCATAATTGCGAGATACCAGTATACTTTCCGTCAACATCTTCAGATTCGAAATTCACAGAGATCAGTCCGAAATCAACTTGATACCGCTCTTGTTCAAAGGATTTAACGAATGTATCACGATACTCGGTGCTGACATCCCTGATAGGGTTCTTGATGTTTTTGACTTGACTTACTCGAAGCCATAATTCGAGAGTCACATAATTACTAAAATGAAAGTCTGAAAGCTTAACAGACCTCCCGCTATCTGTCTCCTCATCATCCCTCTCCGCCCGTTGAACTGCGATAACCTTCATCACTTGAGAATCCCAGCAATTAGCACCATCTTCTGATTCAAAATCACGGAGGATTGCTAGGTTGGTACTACTTTCATTGTTTTCATAATATGAATATTCCCGTTGCTTATGCATTGCCTTGATTTGGACATCAACTATTTATACTCTGTCCAATATGTCATCTGATGCAGCCGTTTCCCATTTCGCTACACTCGCAGAGTTAGTTCCAATTCCAGACCTCACTTTCGCTGTACCAACAAGAACTGCACTCATATCCAAACAATCGATTCCACGGCACCCTCGGGATGACTTCACCACTTCAACGGAATCATCATCTAGACAGTACAGCTCAACAGAAACATCTGGAACTATACCCCTTGCCGGTGCATCGGGACCGTTTTGCGTAGTATATATATGTTGCAGTAATGCATTATTGAAGGTTGATTTGAAGTTGTTCCTATTGATTGTATCATTATTTGTAGTGCTGTGATTGCTTTTGGTATGTTGGTTAGTCATAAAGGTGTAGGATAGTAATATGTTGGGTGTTGACATATTCCTTAGATGATAAATTTGATGGTGGTGGATTCATCATCGATGTTCGATACACGTGCGGTAATCATTACACTACGCAATTTGTCGTGAGCCCTGAAGTAAGCTTTCTAATTGTCGTAGTTGTTTATAACTGTATCAAACGCCTCAATTTCCGTAAATAGTGATGGACAGAAGTTAGTTTGAGTAGTTTCTGTTGCACTCTTGTCATAATTAGGCATAGATTTATTTCTTTGCATGGTGTGATGACTGAGGTAGTGATGTCAGATGGGAGTGATGCTAGTATTACACTGGTGAGTGCTGTTACCGATCCGTGATTATTGAGCTCAAAGGTGTATTTTTTGTTTTCTATCTGGTTAGCGACTTGGAGTGTTTCCGCTTCACACAGAATCGTTAATCTCCATGGTTTCAATTTGTCCTTATCTAACGTTGGGATGGTAGGTTAATTAATTGGCATTTGGGATGTCATTTGTACCGAGTTCAGTATATGGGTTTGTCCAGTGTTTTGTTCAATTTTTGTATGTTGGGTGTGGTATATATATATTATATGTAAATGTGTTTTAGTAGTTATGTGTATAACTTAATGATGATTAGAATATGAGATGTGAGTGTGGTGTAATTACTGATCTGATAGGTGATCGTTTGTGATATGAGATAATATTTGTGTTATGTATGATAACATATGCAGTATTTTGTGGAAATAGAATATGTGTATCCTTCGGATTTTATATGATGGTGAGAAAAACATGAATGGGAGGGTATATATGGTTATATTAGAATTATGGTGGTGATATTTGTGGGTGCTGGGAATAATGTGTTGTTACTTCGATTTGTGAATGTCTGTAGGTTTCGTTTAATGGCCCGTAAACTGTGATGTGTCAAGAATGCTAAAGATAAAGAGAACAAACTCTTGACTCCTGCTTTGTGTAGAGACGCGTTTTGTTAATCTATAGATTATTCTAGAACAGAACGCATCCGTTCAAAAGAATACAGTAGAAATAATCTTCATCTACATTTCTCCACTGTCAGATACTGTAAGGAATATATTTTCTGCGGTTTAGATTACGACTTTGTTACATGTTTCGAACACTTTGTCTACTTTTATGATTTTCTTTGTTGAGTTCTTATTGTCTAAATGCAGACCTCACGAACTCGATCAGTTAGGTTTGTCTGGTATCGATTTCCATTATAATTTGTTTTTACACACAATTCGCCTGAGTGACAGTTTAAAATAAACACTCTAAAGTAGTCGATCTTTCAGTAAGTACGAATTATGGTAACGTTAGATATTTTTGCATAAAACTTCGTGTCTTCACGATCGTTTTGAAATTAGGCTCGAATTAATTCGAATGCGGTTATGAAAAAGATACCCACTCCGAGAAAAATAAATATCATTTATTTTTCCGTTGCACTGTGGTGGGATATATCATATCCAGTTTTTCATTTAGCTCTGCTGAAATGAATTATTACAAGTTAGGGCACCTTTACCGCCGTCCGTATCCGGAACAATTTTGATTTATTTTTGACTTTTTTCGGATAGACAAATTTTTAGTACTTTATCGCACGGCTCAAGCAGTATCCAAAACTGTATAATTTAGAGATACGGATAATTTTGTCTGTATTTTTGAAAAAATACGGCCAAAAGTAACCCCATTTGAAAACTGTCCCTATATCACAGAAGTACCCTAGCTGAAACTTAGCGAATCACAAATGGGATAATGAAAAATCCCGTACAGTTATTTTTTGAAATGTTTCCAGAGGATACAAAGTTGAAATGACGATGAATTTTTCGATAGTCACACCTTCATCTACAAAAAGCCTCTACGCGACCGTCACGACCAGGTTCGCAACAAAAAATTATGTTCTGCCTTCCTGAACGTACAACAAATATGGGACGCGCCTTGTGCTGGTCTATAGAGGAAATTGCTGACTTAGCTCGTTCGCCTTCCAGAAGTCTTTTGGATTGTTCGGTACAAGTTTTCGCTGTGTGTTGGAGCATGATGTGCTAATTTCCCCGATCCCAGGAATCGACTCATACATGGCCAGCATCACAATCCCCTCAAATTCGATATCGCTTTCCTCTCTGTCGATTTCATGGCCAATTGACTGCATTTGTTTTTGCCAAATCTATTTTCTTTTATTCTGAGGACCTACATAAAACTAATAATACGGCCAACGTGGGACGATAAACGTCGACAACATTTCTGATATAATGTCAAATTAAAAAATACCGAACCTTTTACGGTTTGATATACAGTTCCTATTTCACCAATAATAATTTTCCACGTTTGGCCTGCACCGTAATTATTTGGCTTTATATTATAGAAATAGGTCTAACAGTAAAGATGCTCATAAAACTTTTTTTTCTGTAGACTTAAAGATTTTTAATTTTATACAAAAATAAACGCAACTTTTCTAACAAAAATTGTCATTTTTATTTGTTTAAAAACAGTGAATCCAAAAACTACGTTCAAGCCAAAATTAAATCGGGATAAAATAAAAAAAGCCCAGCGAAGAAGAATGAAGAAACCGACTCGGAAACAGAACTGCCGACGGAAATAAAAAATTCCTATAGACCTCCGTCGTCTTCAAGTTCGCCTCCACCAAAAAATCCTTCTCCCCGCACACCTCTAAGACCCCCAACAGTACAGTAAACAACTACTTCGCCACCTGGTTCGTCAGAGTTCCACGATGGTGTTGAACCACGCTACCAAACGGCATTTCTTCAGCTAGATCAAACGAAACCAAGTACTATTAAACATATTCATACTATAAGAGCACATAGGATTGATCTTATACATACACAAAGGAGCGCATGTTCAAATAGCAGCTTGTAACAGCAAATATACTTTAAACCCTGTAATTAGTACGTTTACAGACATCAAATAGTTGAACATAGAGAGGGTTGATTTCACATTTGCAACGAAACTTTCTTGACTCAAAACAATTACATATCACACCTATCTGGAAAATCTCACAGCACAAATCGCAAAATCGAAGCGGCACTTCAAGACTAACTTTATAACTTTGGTTTGCTTTTTTTGCCTTACATTTTATCTTTTATTTTTCTATATTTTTCTTATATTGCTTATTGCCTATTGCTTTTAGTTGACCCATAAAAATACTTTCAATTTAGTTTTCTCATTATATTAAGTACGGGGCTTACTTACAGTGTTGAACGATTACAATCCAGAAAGCGAGTCTCATAAAGAATTCATAGTGGTTGGCGATTTCATATCAATATATGATACTATTGATGACTAAACATGTATTACACAGATGGGCGATGAACTTCCGGTACAATTTCTATATACCATAGATAGTTCACACGGTTCAACAACCCTTTGGAGGATAATGTAATCAGGGATATCAATTACAAACCTCACGCAGAGAATAATAGAATCTATTGGGGTATTAGTGGATTTTTCCCAACAGTGGATGCAGATAAAAGATTAGCAACAGACCAATTAATACCACTACGTCAAGGAATGATACATACACAGAATTCATCAACCTCTTCAAGTCCTTCAAACACAAACAATAACTATTCTGATAAAACACAGCGTAATACACAATATGATGAGCTAAAAATTGCACAAAGAATTGTAAGCTGTTTCAAAAAGGATGATACGTTTACAAGAAAACTTGGAGAAAATATTGGTGAGTACATTGGCAATTACATTGATGTATGTAAAGACTATGGTCTTGACCAAAATCAAAAGCTACGTTATTTTCATAATCTGTTTCACGGTGAAACTAGAAGATTCTTCAGACTTAAAGTATCTGACAGTTCTTCATTTCAGAATGCATGTGCTACAATGAAACAAGAGTTCAATAGTGTTACACCACAGAAACGTGCTCGTAAATACCTATAAGTCTTACGTATTATAACAATTATAAAATAGCATTATGGATCAGTAAGTGATGCCTCAGAACACCTTAGTGACAAAATTACCCGTTTCGTGCCCCAAGGACAAAGATCATATCGATCAGAAGAATCCGAAGTGGAATATCTAATTGAAGAATTCGAGGGTTTAGATTGGACTCGTAGCCCTTTAAATCAAAGTGATACAGCAACTCCTCTCTGGAACTTCCAGCAGCTTTATACGGCTTTAGATGCTACATGGCTACAAGGACAGAAACAGTTGGAAGGGAAGAAGAGGGACGAGTCACAAGTGGACAACACAAACAAAATAGCAGGGATAAATTTTCGAGGCCAAGAAATATATGGAGCACCACGCCGTAATGGATCGTCTTCAAGACCCTACAATTTTTCTCAGAACTAGCCTAGCAATAAATTCAATAATACATCTAGATATAAAAGAATTCAACAAAAAATCTTACATAAATGGAAATAATAGTAAAGGACGTTGTTTTAATTGCTACAATCATAATTTTTTCACTAAAATCAAACAGTGCACCCGAAATATACCCTTACAGAATTCTCATAACTGAAATTATCAAGCCATCGGATCCTCGAGCATGGCAATTTAATTAAGCGAAAAAGAAAGAGATAGATGGATTAATAAGATGAAAAACATGGAATATAGTATTCCAAGAGGAAGTTTCTTAGGATGCTAATATTCCAAGAGGAAGTTTCTTAGGATGCTAATATTCTAACGGGAAGATTTCTATTAGCTATTCAAGATGAAGGAACTGAAAAAGAAATTTTGTAAGCTCTTTCCACAGTTCAAGGGCACAAAGACAATATTAAAAATTTGGTGGTACACTAAACCTCCATTTCTAAGCAATATTCTACAAAGATATTAATTGGTATAGCCACTATTTTCGGATTTCGTTTATTTTCTATTGATGTTACACAAGCCTATACACAAAGCGCCGGAAAGCTTACTAGAGACGTTTTTATTGGCCGTCATGGATTTATCGAATTGCAAAAAACATGGGCTGGGACAGGCGGCGGTCAGTGGTGATAATAGTAACGTTTATGACCTTTCCTCAATTGAACTTGGACAGTTAATGAAAAAGAGTAAATCTGGAGTGTTGAACAAATCATTGGCTGTATCGCTAAGCATCCTGGAAACTCATATGGGGAGGAAGGATGTCGAAGAGATTATTAAGATAATTTGTGACCCTCAGTTTGATTCTATATTATTCTCAAAGCAAGTTCCATCCTTTGATGACAGCCATAAGATTAGGGATGAAATAGTGAGCAAATGTTGTCAATGAAACTGAAGTGTGGAATGGAATAATTTAGGAATGTATTATGGAAATCTGGAAAAGTGTATTTGTTTGTTTTTGTTTGTTCCATTTTTTTATTATATCTTGAACATAATAGACTCAATTCTTTTAAAACATAAGTCAAAATTTCAATTCTTGCTTGAAATGAAAATTCCTGTTTATCAAACTAAGGAAATTTTCTTTTAAATTAAACGTTGTCATAGTAATGGTAAGACTAATTTTATTGAAATGACACACATTGATTATACTGAAAATTTTATTTTTAATGGACAATAGGTTAAAGTTCAAAATACTACGGACGTAATGAACTGTGTGGTCAAGAGAATATTTTGTAAGCGGTTAGTGAGAATGGTACAAATTAATTACGATAAAGTGAACAATGCATGACATGTGAAATTATCCTGAAATAACGAAATCTGTGTTTTGTAGTGTCCACCGCAGTGTTCAGTAATAGAAAGGAGTAATGTTGAAGCAAGCGAGAAGTAGGCGGACGACATACGATCAGAATAGGTGTAACTCCATGTGGAGTTGCGATTTTTGCAAAAAATTAAAAAACTAATTTTTTGCTGCAAAAAAATGTTTATAATTTTGCTGTAGTAAATTAATTATTTGATTTGTTGCAAAAACACCAACGCCACATGGAGTTGGGAAGTTTGAAAAATGTGAAAATGTGAACTGTTGTACATAATTAGTATGGTAACCGTTACATCATGTAACGGTTACGATAGTAAGTGTGATACTGTTCGAAACGTTAGTGTGGACTTGTATGAGCACCGCAGTAAGAAAGAACGTTGACTGTCAAGTGCTTGGGAATCAATTCCCAAACCGAAAACATCAATAACGAATAGATGGATAGTTATACAAGTTTCGCAAAGGCCAACGAGTTCGACATTGAAATCTGCGGACCCCTTATTAAAGTCGACAAGGTTCTGCACACCCTTCAGTGATGGTGGGGATGAATCATTACGTCAACAGAGTCCGAACTTGTCTAGCGAACGGCGAGTGGCACATAGTGGACGTGGAAGAGGTAGTATAGGAAGATGGAGAAGAAATAAGAGAAACGAATGTTCATTGAATGGTGATGTAGAGAACACATATACTACTGAAAACGACGAATCTCGACTTTTAAATGATGAGGTAGGAAGTGGTGCAAAAATTGATGACAATAGTGAGGAAGTTAATAAATCATGGACAACGTTGTAAATGTATAAATGGAAGTAAATATGGAAGACTTCCGGAAGCTGCAGGAAGAGGTTCGACAATTAACGGCCGAGAAAACAAGACTAACAGTTTCGATTAATGGTACAAAGTTTAGAGTTATTAAATCAGTATCTTCTGTAAAAGATTTCGTAAAACAACAAGAATCGTGGAAATTATGTTGACTGGATGATAAAACAAGTACCTACGAACTATTTGGAGATTGGACTGGAAGTTGACGAGAAAATGCTGAAGTAGAGAAGTAACGAAACCTGTGAATTAGAACCATGTTTTGATGAAAATGTAAGGAACTGGACAAACCGAGGTGAAATTGTAAATGAGAATGTAATTAAATTGCTAGCCGGAACCACCATAGTACCAACACCACACACTTTTATTTGTAGCGTTTACAAAATATATTTCCCCTCTACAAATCCCGAGAGAGATATTATATATTCGCTACTTAGAAAGGAATTGTCAACCGGGGAAATCGTACAAATATATTCATCTGAATAATCTATAAATGCAGTTGTTAGTGCGATTTGCGAGGTTGGTACATTAGAGGGACGTCTGAGACAGTTACAATCGGAATTCTGTAGTGGATCCATCTGTCCTTTGCAGCTCTTTTCTTTCGAAGGAAAAGAGCTGCAAAGCACAAAATTTTTGAATTACTTGGTTTTGGTTCACTTCTGTCTCAATTTAATTTGAACGAACTTGGAGCAACAGAAAAAAGGAAAAAGGAAATAGCTACTGCCAAAAAGAAACTATTGAAAACGAATAGCATTGGTGTTCTGGGCATGTCTTGGTGACGGACCGTTTATATTTGTGATATACAAGTACAGTACAGGGAAAATCAGCTCGAAAGTGTAGTTGATGACGAGGGGGACGACGAGGAAAAATTGAATTTATCCACGTCTGAAATCGTTCCTGCAGTGTTTCATGATTTCATTGGATATATACCGTAGACCATGGAAGGGGACATTGTAGAAGTAACTATAATGAGTATTCCTCGTGTAGATGCGTGGATAAACAGCTGTGTTAACCTTCCAATTGTGAAAGAGTATCAAGGTGGTGGACGTCTGGAAGAATTCAACGAAAAGTTTTCGAAGTATGTAAAACTCGCAACTGAACAGGTGGTTGGAAAAATAAGAAAATTTGTAGAAGTATGGGAACCCGTTGAAGTTGAAGCACGGGAATGCAAAGTGGCGGAGAAGAAAAAGGTTTTCGAAAAATGGAATGTGAAGCCACAGCAATACATGGAACTACAAGACCGAGGAAACATTTCATTGCCGTAAAAGCTGAATGATTTTGTAAATAAATTGGTTTACAGTGTGGAATTATTTATGACTGTTAAATAGCCGAAATAGCGAGTGATTGGGAGAGTGTGGGAATATTGGAAACGAATTTGTTGAAGGACCTGTAAGAAGTACATTATTTGACGGTGACGGAAGCACAAAAGATAACAGAAGTATAGAAGGAAAAGAAGACGCACAGACCGTGTAATGTTAATTAAAGTATATATACGCCGACATGATATTTGCGGTCGTCATCCTCGGCAATATTGCTTTCAACTAATATAAATGAATCCCTTCCCCTGTAGAATAGATTCATATAAAATCTTTGCCGTGTCCATGGAAACTGTTAATTGAAAGAATCAATTTCAAAATTTGACCGCAACACATGTACAGATGAACATATTATGTTGAAATCTATGATATCATACCACTCTCCTGTCTCCAAAATATTGTCAACAGATGTATTCTAGGCGTCAGGATGGGTGTAGTCGATTTCATCTTTGTAGACAAAGGCAAGCATAGACAGTTGATAATGTTATCTACATTGTCGATTGGCGGAGTGAATTCCATATATTGTACCAAAAGCCATTTCTTTTGTTCTCCATATTACTCGAAAGATTCATACGAAATAAGGGAAGGACGTTTTATATATTGTGAACAAGACTGTTTGTCTTATCTCCTTTAATAAGGACGAAACTATTCCTTTTCTTCTTACTCGCACCGAATTGTGTGGTTGCAAAAATACGTTGTGTTTTCCGGAGGTGTAGCGGAGGAGGACTGTAATTGACAGTATTTGTAGAATGGTTATACTGTAGCAATGTAGGTAGGTGGCCACCAATGATGTAGCCGGATTTCAGGAAAGTAAAACCGATTTCTTGGTCTGTGAAAAAGATGTCATTATCGTGTAAATAGATCCTAATTAGTTCTGTGAAAACAGTTAGACTGGTACCGGATAGTGTTTTCAATATAGGAATTAGAACTTTGTCTGACCCTTCGTTACACAAATATCATTTCTTTCTGATAGCATCAATCTTAACCAATGTAACAGAAACGCCGTCACGTACCAAATATGTAGATGGCTGTTTACTATGTGTTGTTACAGTTTCTGATCCGGTTGATTGTTTGGTATTGATGATGTTTAATCCGCGTTTCATGAATGTTG
>JAULBU010043673.1:0-14043 GCA_032358235.1 Odonthalia washingtoniensis | reverse complement strand
CTTCGAACGCAACTAGATCAGAACCTGCAAATTGAAGCTCCTCTAAATTATCACCGGGTGTGGTGTGAGAGGGGTTGGTATCCATAATTTTTTTTTTTTTTTGTAAATCACAATTATCTCGAAAACTAAGATGTTTTGAGTTTTTGGTGTTATCAAACTTTTGACAAGCGCAAACTACATAGCTTTTCTTTCTCCACAATGATTTTAATGAAACTTGCACCAATCAAAAGCTTACGTCTATGTCTACGTTGCCGTATACCTGGCTTGGAATTTTCCAAAATAGCGATTGCGTGCTTTCAAAGTTGAAAGATACCCAATTTTAATCCATCTTAAAGTATCGACTCAACTGTAATCCATAGCGAATGTACGATTGGTGTAGTTCGTTGCAACTCCACACCTCCGCGGTGCCGCCATCGCCGTCCGACCGTGTCCGTCCCTTGTCTCTAATAGACATCCCCGGGCACAGACAGACGCACAATCAACGGAGAGGCAAGCGAGAACAAGAACACACGTCTAACACAAAAGGCGAACACGTGTCTTTCAATAAAGACACGTTTCCTTCCGTTTCTCGGTTCAGGCAGGTTCGCGCTACCTTTCAAAATTTCTTTACATAATATGTCCGTTCGGTTCACATAAATGTAAGTCGGTTGACACGGTAATAAAATGTTATAATTTAATTATTGTTACCAACATTTTCATTTTAATGCAGTTCGGAAAATATGATTACAAATATTTTCCGTTGCGTGCTTTGATTGAATAAATGGTCTGGGTAACGAAACTACTGTAAGACGTATTCATTAATTACACGTTTAAACGGTTGCAAAATGGTAAAACAGTTTCTTCTGAATGTTAGTAATACTTTTCGGTGTACACGATCGATCAATCTTCATTGTGTTGCCCATTACTGAACATTTATGACATCTGGACGTGTACAATAATGTACTGTAATTTTCTGTTTCTCCTCATAATAATAATTGCTGTTGGCCAATAGAAATAGCATTGACATGAACGCTGATTGGCTACATAATATACACGACCATACATACACATGACGGACCTGTACCGTAGGAGAAACGAGTGATTTATTTATTATTATCTCCAGCTTAGTCAAGGGCTGTATCTACTGAATTCCACGCTGTTTACAAAAAAATGCTAATCGTAAGTAGTGATGCCCTTACATGTTAGGCTGGTCCTCGTCGTTGTTTTCCGTTTTTGTTTATTATCATTTTTAATGAACGAAACTAACGAACTCGTACCATGTCCTACGATCATGCCAAATCTTTTAAGATCCTATAATCCACAACAAGAACAAATTCTGTGGATAAGATTTTGCATCTCGTAGAAAATAGGGCCGATGACATGTGCCTCATATATATATATAGAATAGGGTGAAGAGTGTTGAGAAGATTGTGATTTGATGTTTGGTATCTCAACATCGGAGTTTTATTGATGTACACGTGTGCTGCAATGATCATAAATTTAGACCACGGTTTACATCACAGTGCAAATTAATCAAAAACCGTTTCTTTTCTTCACACACCCACACCTATGTTTGGAAACAATTTCAGGCCCGGTGCATTGTTGTGGGTATGGGACAACTACGGACGATTGCATCCACAAAAAACATTTTTCCAGAAAAACATTTTAGTTTTTCAATTGTAAATTAATTATGTAATTTTTGTAGCGAACCTCCAGTCCTCTCTCTCTCTCTCTCTCTCTCTCTTTCTCTCTGCTCTCCACTGAGATCATTAATATTTACCGAATCACGCCGACCAACAACCCCACCGCCCAAAGCTCATAACTTATACCTGTCGTCTCATTGTTTTTTTTTTTCTTTTCTTCGAATCGACTGCTTTGCCGCCACCATGCACTCTGATGAAATGCAACCACCAGCAGAGGAACAACTCAATCCATCCATGCGCGTAAACATACCGGCGGCAGCAATGGAACAAAGGAACGGCGGTGGTCAATCGCCACCATACCTTTTATTACCTGTTTTTGACGATCATAGTCATAAATCGCAACCGCAACCACAACCGAGAATTGTTTCGAAATCTTTCAGTGCAGCTGAACAATCTCCGTTAGTCATCACGAGACAACAATCGCAAGCTACGATTCTTCGTCCTGCGCCAATACCGTCACATTCACACATAACGCAACCACCACCACCTCCACCACCACCTCCACAACAGCAGCAAGCCGCAGATAGAACAGTAGTACCTACTGAACTGGAAGAAAAACTAGATGCTTGTCAGCATCGATTTAACGAAAGGTCATCCGAACTGACAGTAGCGCGAATGCAGTTAGAATCGAGGAAAAGTTCACGACGAAGAAGAAAAGACCGAAAATGTATTCGAAATCTTGAGAGAAGCGTTGTTGAGATTCAGGGTGAATTACAAGGATTACAGACGCGTGTGAGAATTGAAGCTAACACATTATCAAGTATGGAGGAAAGACAAATATATGGTCATATGCTAAACGTAACATATCTAAGACAAGAATTATCAAAACATATACGACGTATTCGTGAATTGGATAATCAGATGTTCTGTATTCGTAAAGGAAGAAACGGAGAGAGGAAAAGCGAAGCTGTATTACAACGTAATGAAACTGAAGAGAGGTTGAGAAATTGTAAAGATCAATTAAATAAGTTGCAACGAACAAAAAGATCACGCGTCAACAAACAATTCGAAGATTCTGTGAAGATGGAAAAAAGCTATTGTCAACAGCAACAACAGCAACAGCAGTGCGCGATTTGTATCGACGGTATCGAAAACGAGGCTTTTGCAGTGCCTTGTGGTCATGTGTATCACAAAAATTGCGTCACCAAGTGGCTGCAGCTGAATAACTGCTGCCCTGTTTGCAAACTGAAAGTTAATTGGGAGTGAGTTATTTCGTTTTTTTTTTTTCTTTTGAATTCGAAAGGAAATGAACAACTCGCTCGTATATTTATCCTTCCCACGCCGGTTATTAACAATGTTATACAACCACCATTGTTTGCTTACAGCATTTGTTGCTGTGGTGCAGACCCGATTACATATGCTTGCCATTATTGAATGAGATCATTATTATTGACAGCAATGAAGTTCAATGTGTTGTTTAAAAGAAATGTACACGTTTTCAATTTGTACGAAAATCAAAACCAAAATCTCCCTCCTCATTTCTTGTTCGAACAGTACAGTACAGTACAGTACAATACAGTGCAACATCGTTTGCTTTTGAAGCGTGCGTGGGATGTAGGAGTTGCTGAGGGGAGCGAAACAGCACAACGATAAAGATGATTGTTATGGTGGTCTGGTCGACGGAAAAGTCGAATGCTGTTGGTGTTCACCGCAACAATGTAATCGCTCTAGTGCTCCCATGATTGAAAATCCTTCCATTCCCAGATCGGTCTATTGCATTTATATGTGGATGTCGAACGGCGCTGAGTGGAACGGCAAGAAGTGAATGTCGTTTGATCACTGTGTCGCCCAGCAACCTCAACAATCGATAAATGCGTAGAAAGCCCAGAACACGTATTAACGGAGGCAACCATATACATACACAACCGTTGAGATGTTTCTCTATGTACCATAAGAACTTGGTGGGCTACTATATGCTGGATGATTTGAACGCTGATCGCTCGCTCAAGTTCCATCCGTTGTCCATCAAGTTGACGCTTGAAACTTTGCGCTTCGTACGATTTTATGGAATTATTGTAATTACGTTCCAAGAATTCCTGAACTAGTTTCAAGAGTTGCAAAGTTTGGTTATGTCATTTGCATCTACATAAGAACTTTCTAGGTTACGCACCATTAGTTGCATCTCTAATTGTATTTAAGCCTTTCAAGTTTCGTGGATCAGATCTACAGCCTGTTTAAGAGAGAAGGCGATCACACAAACGGATTTCTCTTGCATATAATGTACAATTGTCTGGATGTAAGCGGAGACGTAGTCATTTGTACACTTTTAGAAGAATTGATATATTTGCCACTAGCTATTCCTCACTATTTTTATGGAAGGAAATGTAATCAAGCCAGTGGAACCATGATCATTGCAGTTCTGGTGGTATCTAGTATTTTTGGGAAGTATGAAGGTAAAAAACGGCATTAGTAGTACCATGGAGGACATGAGTATGTGTTTAGACTCCGTGAGGGGTGATGAAGTACTGGCGGTTGCGCGAATGGCAATATGGAGTTTCCAATATCGATTTGAAAGATCGCAGCTTGGGAAACATATCGATCAACCAAGATAGTTTCATGAGCTCACTATCCATACTTAGAAGCGCATAATGATGTGGCATGGTGAAACTTTTCACATTCCTAAGGTCAACTATGAAGTGGTACTTTGCGGTACCTAGTTTGGGTACGAGAAGAGGAGCTGAAGTTCACAGTGTAACATGATTTGGAAAGGCCATAACATATTCAAGGAGATTTATAGTCATGTTTTGGAGGAAACATCGCCGCTACTTACTGTAGTTTCAGAGGTTGAATTTCACAGGAGCTGCTTCTCAAAACAATTCGACTTTCTAGGGTGGAAAAGGGCTTGTAGTCCTTGCGAGAAACCCACGCGAAATGAATCGATGTAGTTAAACACTGTAATATTCAAAAACCTCCATATTGTTCAACAATAGTGCGTTATCGTGTGGGTGATTAAATTATTTCCACAACTACCCGCACTTCATCGCGTTGTACAGCATCCAGTGTGTAGATCAGGGAAGGATATAGAGAAGGGTCCACCTCTGAACGCATCCCATAAAACGCAACGGGGTGGTGGTCTCACGTTGGCTGTGACCAGAGATGGTTGTATTCTTTCCCGTCCGTATATATTTTTATTTCAATTATTGCACTTTGGTTACCATTAAGCGACTGATAGATCCGTGTTTCTAGGTGGAAGGGTTCCAACAGTTACCACAGGCGGCGCCGTCCAACATTGTGTGTGTAGCTTCCGGAAAAGTGCGACTGTCTATTCGAATATCTTAAGAACGTAAGGCCGATGAGTACGTTTTCGCATGAAAGTGCATCATCGGAAACGAGAAAGGATATATTTACCAATACGAGTTGGTTCCAGGTGCGACAAAATTTTGTGAGAAGGAGAACTTCTGTACCGCTTATCCGAGTTTCAGGGCGACTTGAATTGAAACGGGTTCAATGGACATGATTAATTCAACTACTTTTACGACCACTGCTTGGACTATACGCGGCGGGGCTATGCTATCATCTCTCCATCTTTACAGCGCGGAGTGACTTTAAAAGACGTAGACCCATATGATATCGTGACAAAGTAGGAATGAGACGTACATGTAGCTATGTAATCGACCGGTGTATGGCTTACTGGGATATCGGATAGTTGGTGGCTGAATGCGGAATCGATTGATTGGTGGTTGAAACTTGCGATCCTCGGGGACCGCTCAATATTTTTGACTTCGAGTGGGTCTCGAAGGACCGTCCTTGTATTTTTTCGGGTTAGTTATGTGAACAGGTTCTTCTCTTCATTTTCTGGACATGCACGAAAGTATTTCAGTTTGTGGCAGATGCCTTTAGATACGTGCGGTTACAAAAGTCGAAGTGGTTCCGAGGAGATCGCGGTTGGTATTACCGTCTACTTTGTCGCCATTGCTACCCCGGGATGTATATTTACAGTTTTTGCATTTATTTTCGTTGAGATAGCCACTGCCGACGAGTGTAACTGCATCTGAAATCTTTTTAGCATGCTTGAAGAACTTACCAAAATGCTTTTTAGTTCGTGATGTGCGAACGCGATATATGATTCGAGTCTGATGCTTAGCTTAGTTGGGCGTATGGCTGATAGGACATGCTGAAGAGCTATATCCTAAACTTTCTTCCAACAGCTAGCTAAATCCATGACCGGGTAGCAATGTGTGGTAGTCCACGAATAGGTTCTTGATCCTCGAGGAGGAGTCCAGGTTGCGCATGTCCATCTGTACTTATTTCTTCACAAGTGTGTCGAGAGATGGAAAAGATAATGTGGAATGGCACTCTAAAGTTCCAATTTTCAGATACTTGCAAAGTTTTGTGTCCGGAAGTCCTGTGTATTGTGTAATTTTATTGAAAACCTAGCTTGCTTCGCTCATTTAAACAGGAACAATGAGCATCATCATAGAGTTATGTGCTGTAGCTTTCCAGTCTGAAAACGTAGTGCGCATTGCTTGTCATCTACCAATGTTCCGGAATTTGTTGATGGTACCCGATGACCAACAGTACGACGGAGGTGACTTTCTGGCATTCCTACCGATCTCCTGCTGTGTGTACAGGCATCCCACCATCAATCACTAATTTGAAGTGTCATTTTACTGGCCACCATTCCTATCAACATTGTGTCCCTTTCCAAAAATTATCATTTCTCCCATTACGACTTATGAAGGTTTTTCAATTTCGCCACCATGGCGTTGTGACAGTCACAGAAAAACTAAGTGTCACTATCATTTCTATACTGGGGAAATCTCATTATCCTCACAGAGATGTTATCTGAAATCAATTACATGAATACTACTATTTCTAATGGCTCCCCCCGTGAAAAACACAACTGGTAGTGGGAAATCTCTCAGATATTTTTCTAATTAGCATACAACATTTACTCGAAGTTGCACATACAATTACTCTCCAGTATGCCTCACACAGTGAGGCAAATTTCTTCATCGTCATATACGTTTCTGATATTATTCTGCTGCTGAAAATCGTGTCTGTTGATATAAATATAAGTTCGTCGATAGCGCGGAGGACTTAGAAGCATGCCGGCGACACATATAGATTACCATTTTAGTATCCGCAGACGTAAGGCATTTTCATAGTACTGTAGCACATCAACGGAATTAGATCTGGGTTATTGTAACTGTACCTCCTAGTACAGGTGTCAGATTAATGGAAGTAGATCAGAATCAATGTAACGGTACTTCCTAGTACCATAATACACAGGTGTACTGATTCTATCCACACTAAGATCGGATGACAGGAGAAAGGTATAAAGAGGAGGTAAACGTCGGAGATGGAAACAATTTATAGAAGGACACATTTCAATAAAGAACAGAAAATCCATCCAGAACCATCGTCTATAAATGACATAGCGTCGTAGCAACCCAGAGGCACCGGATCTGATAACGATATCACCGTGTAATCATTAGGAGAAATACTATGCGTCCCACAAGCCACATAAATGTGCTGCGGCGGAAGCGGGACGACCGCGAATCCAGGGTCAGAAGACCGTTATACGAGCGTAACCACGTTACCTTTAGGCTCTACATAATCATTGGTCGTACCTCTACCAGTGAAGGAGGAAAGGAAATTATCGTGACTAACTCACCACACAGACTAATAAAGACGAAGGAAGTAATTTGGGTAACTTCGATAAATGCATACGGCCAGGACAAAAACTACACAAGAGGAAGTAGGATAAAAGAAGGGAGTAATTAAAGGAACGAAACAAGGAGCGGGGAAGTAAAAAAGGAGAGAAGGGATTCAATAAAGAACCGAAAGAGGATCAAACAAATAAAAGATCAACCAAGGAATAACAACGTACATTGCTTAAGTAATCAAAAACACTAAAAGGTTTTAGGACTGAAAGGGAGAAATTGGAAGACGATCGAGTGCATAGAGGCAGCAGTAGAAGAGGGGACACAACTGAATAAACACAAAGGAGCTCAAGGAGCTCGGCAGTGTCATCGTGATACATGAAGAACATGAAAAGAATAACCGACCTGAATTGATTTTGGTAAGATCGTTCTCCGTTCCGGTCTATTCTCCGAGCCCATCTCCAACACTCACACGTTCCCCCTTCTACCTAAATAGGGCCATCTTCCCATATTTCCTCATTGACATCAACTAGATACCTTCCCCTACACGGCCAACGCGGTCATACAAAGTTGATATTTAAACAAAATGCCCTTGCCGTATCCACCTTCTCGTCTAATGCGTATCATTGCAACATAAACTTTGGCCACAGTGCCAATGACTGTTCAAATGGTGATTATAAACATTCAAAAGACTTTTCGTTGGCCTGGCGAAAATAATGCCTAACTTACATTTATGTACATGTTTACACAAACATGGATCGCTACACATTATTTGCATGAAGTTCTTGTATTGTACCGATTACCACATAGTTTCTCTTGAAGGTTAGAAGTTCACACATTCCATGTGCTTCAAAATGTAGTGTATAGTGTACTCTACATTTTGAAGCAACGCCTGATTTCAAAAACATCGTTCATTAAATAAAGTTCATCTTTATTTATATATCCATTATTCTAAATGGGTCGAAAACAGTCAGATCTATGATAATTATTTGACATGGAATCTCCTAGTCAAGGTATGAAGACAAGACGTGCGAAGTGTAAATTTTTTCTTTCCCAGAGATAGATAATGGCTCGTTAAATTTTCAGTGCAACCGAGCATTAAAGTTGCTCTCAGATGCTGAAATAAATTTCAATCCATTGATGGATAAATGGGTCATTCCTGAAAACACAAATTTGGTACTGTACCAAAGAACCCAAGTTTTGATGCCTTGTGATTGATACACGGTTTTTTCCTGAAAAGAAAGGTACCATTTTTGGTCGGTATCAAAATTTATATAATGACATGATGAAATTGTGTGATTTCAGTTTACACGTTTCGGTATGACTTGTACTTGTACTTGTACTTGTACTTGTACTCATACTCGTCCTCGTCGTTCTCTTACTGTGGAAAAGTATCCTCAGTACAAGAATTGGATTACGATATATCTATCAATGAGTTCACAGACGATTATTTTGCTGCTGATGAAAGCACGCATACAACGGAGAAGACTCACACCAACCATTCTAAGCAAATTAAATGTAGAAGGGAGTGCCAGAAGAGACCGTCGCATATCACGCCGTGCACTACAGCGCCCATCGATGTCCACCTTTTGTATCCCTTTCGGAAGTGGATGCGAGCGATCTTTGATCACACTCACCGGCTTCGATCACCATTCTTTCAACTGTATCATAGAAAAATTCGGCAACTTCTATGATACATATTCACCGTACTCTACAGATGGTGTTATTAGAATTCTACCTCTCCGATCTCTGAAACGTGGAAGGTCGCGTCTTATGTCATCTACACAGTGTTTAGGTCTATTGATTGCCTGTAACTGAACTATAGGTTCATGTATGCAACTGTGTTTGCTTTTTGGAGTAACGACAAGCGTGGCATCTTCGTACATTAGATTCGGTAGACGTTTGATTTTAAAGGTTCTAGTTAGCGATGAAAGAGCCAAAGTTCGTATGCCTACTGTTGAAGACGTGAAAATTTATAAGGCCGCATTTTCAGATAAATATTCACTTCTTAAAGATATTTATTGTGTGGATGACGATGAAGCCCAATTATTGAATCAACTTATTCATCTCCTTCTCTTCTCGTTGAAGATAACTTGATTATGCCACAACTACATTGTAGGGTTCATTCTACTCTTTCTGGCTGTGTACAATAATAATAAAATGAGATATTTTCTGATTAATTAACAGTGAAATTTATCCAAATCTTACCTTAAAATAATAAAAACTGATGTTGCCAAAAGCATTTGCTATTAGCGCCGACGTTCAGTAGAAGATTCTTTTTGACTGCTGGTAAATACCATCATCATCATCTCCATGAGTCTGTCTTGCCTTTTTGTCCCATGTTCTCTGCGAATCTTTTCTTCAGCACGCCCTTCCTCACGGCGTCTTCTCTCCTCATTTCGGTCTTCCTCGCGACGCTTTGCTGCCCTTTCCCTCCTCTGCTGCTCAAGGACCATGTTTGCTTTCAGTATTGCGAACAGGTCTCTCGATTCCCCTTGTTGCCTACTACCTCTACCTCGACGATGAACTAGAAGTCGGGGTGACTCCGTATTACTTTCTGGACTTCGTGAAAAAATTGTAGCAGCGGAAGGAGGTAATTGATCCGTTTCTTCACTTAATGTTGGCGTGTTGCTACATTCATCCCCTATGTTCTCGTTTGAAGGAATATCCAGAGCTTCAATATCTTCCTGAGAATCTTCAGCTACACCCATATTCGCTCTCTGTGTCATCCTGTACCTCAGATTCTTTGAACGGCGCACGTCATCCGTCATCAGAGGGTCTCCAGTCGGCATATGCTTTCGATGCATTCCTGAAAATTTCCTTTTAAAACCATCTACTGTACGAGCGTATTCACTAAAACTTTTGTTATGCATCGTCAACACAACGTCCCATTCTTCGTTACATAGAGGAATATATTTTTCGATTGCATCAAGCATGATATCCGTTTCTTCCTGACAGAGCCCTGATACTCTCTTCGCTGCTGGTTCCGCCTTCTGGATCACGCGTCTGACCGACGGCGTTGAACGAGCTTCCCTAATTCTTCTTATACCTTCCTGTTCAGTTTCATCCAGACTTTCATCTTCAGTTAAGAAGCTGTGGGTTGGGAAATGTTGACGGTTCTATGGGTTGATGTCACTGGGAAATTGGCGGGGCGGTAAATTAAGACTGTTTGTTTGACTATTCCATTCGTTGAGTTCATGTGGGAAGATTGTGGATGGTTGACTATTCGTTTAATTGAGAGTGATCTAAGACTCATTTGTAGATGGTGGTTGACGTTCTGCACAGATCGCTGACAGCCCTGGTCTCAGTGGTAGAACAGGATGTGACTGGGGATCCCGAGACCTCTGCATATGAGGGGGAGGAGGCATTTTGGGTGGATAAGGGAGGTGGTACGGTAGGTGCTTGGTTCAGAGCGAAAAAGCTTCTCCCCTGAGAAGGGGAGAAAGAAATTGAGATGAGATTATGTTATTCGTTTAAATTACATATTCGACTTTTCTAAACTCATGTCCAAAAAAGTTTAAACTATATCGAAACGTGCACGAATTTAGAACGGTCAACTGTTCTAAATTCGTGTCGAAAACAATTGAAGTATGTCGAAACGTGTATTTATTTGAGTGTTTGTGTCATGTACCAAATCTGTTCCGAGCGTTCGGGGTCCCAACTGATTTTCGTAAATTTGATACCACAATTTGTGTAAAATTTACATAAATTTCGTATCAAATTAGAGTGTTTGTGTTTTCAGGAATGAACCACTATATGAGACTCACAGTCTCGTCATAACTACTGTTATAAACAACGAAAAATTACACTGTCGTCTACTATGCGGTAAAGTTTCAAGTGAATATTCATATATCTCTATAATTATTTTCAACATATACCGGTCACCTGGATCTACATCTGGTATTGAACGTAACCACAAGATTCGAAAGAAACGTCAGTAACCTTAACTTTCAATATACGTCTATATTACATGAATTGTAGAGGGTTCAAAATTACCAATAAAAGGAAAAATATTTAGCTTTTATTAATTGACACTCTAGACTGTAATGGGACAAAATTATCCAATTGAATATTGAATCTATCAATACCCTTTAATGTGAAATAGGTAACCCCTACAATGCATACCAGGGAATTCCACGATGAGAGAAATATGTTTTCGACACATTGAAGCTTTATGACAGGTATTTTGGACTTAATTGAAAGTATATCAATAATGTTGGCTCCGTTTTTTCATACGACATCGGTAGACACCAATTACATATCGGTGTTACCATCTAAATGTAATTGGAACTAACGTGTCGAAGTGCATTGCACCTTTTCGAAATGTTTATAATAAATTTGCAATAAGTAATGATCGCTAGTGTTGCGACATAATTGTTTGACTATAGTTTATTGAAACTTTTCAAATTTATTTAAATAAAATTTCAATATTTATTGGGTGGTCATTGTCGCGACATAGTTCTGATTTCTTTAAATACATTGGACCTTTCGGGCTTTATTGTAATAATATAATAATATTTTTTTGATGTCTATAAAGCATTGCACAATTATTTAAATTAATATTCCGAATTATGATACTTTTATCAGAACTAACTGTAATAATTCGATTATCAATACTAATATTATTGAAAAAAGTCCACACAGAAGCAGAATGACCATTTAATTCACATATACATTTGTATGTTCACCTGGTGAGATAGGCGCCGACACTAGTGTGTCGAAGTAGTAAATTTGACCGAAACAAAATAGAAATTGAATAATCCCAGAATTCGATGAAAGATGATATCTATATTTATTTGTGGACCGTTGTATAAATAGTATACAAGGTGCACTGTTACCTATTCCGTAACATCGCAAATGCGGGATACGAAATCAGATAAATACTGTTTCCAAATATAGTGCGTATTTTGACACGAAATATTTCTACCTTTGTCTATTAAATATACAAAGGGTCCCAATTGGTCGTGTGGTGTCACCATTAATTCTTACATGGCGACTACACTTCCCTCTTTAGAGAGCGAGTGAAACACGAGCCTTGTTTAATAAATCAGGCGGAATATTTTCCCGATCCAATAGGCAAATGAGTAGTTGCGGAAAATCCTCAAACACACGGGCAATTGGCTCTTCAGTGTTCTCAGTATTGGATAGTCCTTTCCAACGTACTTTTACAAACAGACCATCTTTGTTCTCGATTAGACGCATCAGCCATGCGACAGGTATACCAGTTTCTGATGAGAGGACATGTGATAAAATCACGGCCTTGTCCATCGATGAATCTCGGTAGAACTTCAATCGATTTGCATGCACGTCCGAAATGGTGCCGTTGCACAAATCTTCGACCTGGTAGAAAAAATCCTACAAAGACTAAACAATACGGCGAGGGCCACGCCAACGTAACGACAATTTTTCACTGGCGTTAGAATCCTCACGTTCAACGAGCACGAAATCACTGAGTATGAAATTGGCCATCTTGACACGGGAGGCGGCATGGCGTGATGTTTGACGATTAGACTGAACAGCCGCATGAACCATGGGTGAAGCTTATCCATACGATCCTTCAAATTCTTCACGTTGATATACATATATGTCTGTGTAGAATTCAAATATACTGTAGTCGAAGTGTTCGATCTCAAAAATGTAGAAATAGGAACTGTTGGTCCTCATCCCATGAAGGCCGTTATTGGGGCCATATTGCCACGTTGTGGTGAGAGGGCGTTATTCAGAACACTCTGAGCAATCGGTAATGAATCCGTCCATTCATCTAACTTTCCCTGATATTCAGAAACCAAGGCCGGAAAGGTCCGAATGATCTCCTTACCCAGTCTTTCCACTGCACGATTACTCGACAGACATTATAAGAGTGTGAATTGGTGAGGCACCTTGAGTCCTTTGGCCAAAAGCCGAATTGTCTCATTCTTAAAATGAGTGGGACCATCCGACATAAAGCCGTTAGGGACTCCAAACGCCGCGCACCAATCAATAATCGCTTGTGCAGCATTTTCAGCCGACATATCAGCAAAAGCAAAAATCCAACAATAACTTGACCCGTAGAATAAGGACTTATTTTTCACCAAACCCCCTTGGTCCAAGATCGATATAGTCGAATTGCAGAATGTCGTTGGGTTTCGTACCAAAGTGTACCGTACCGAAAGGACGAGGTATATTTTCCCATCCCAAGATTGACGAAAAATGGATGCATCCTCGAACGAAGGTCGGAATATCGGTCTACATTGTTGACCAGAAATATAACGACCGCAAAGTGTTCTAGGTTGAGTCGCTTCCTCTATGACCTGCTGGTATAGTGTGTGCGATAATGCATAGGCGCAATTGTAAATCCATAGATTTATTCGGAATCCAAACAGAATCCAGGGAGTTATGTCAGAGACCGTCCTTACAGTTTAAAATATCTGGACGTTCAGAATCAAATCCAGACTCGATATAAAAACTTTCCGGTACTGTAGGACAATCAAATTTTTCGGATGATGGAGACAACAATTCCGGGATCGAAATAAGTCGACGTATGGTATCAGAGACGGTCCATCTCGACAGTAAGTAGGCCCACACACTGTCGTCTCAGTTAATGTGGAAACAAGTATAATTATACATGCTTAATCGAACCGCCCAGCGGAGTACCTTCCGCAAGGACGTGAGCGACAAATCCGGCACCACGAACAATGGAGCGAAGAGAAAGATCAAATCGTAACGGTCTGTATAAAAATCAAAACCATCCGATGTAGCCACAATCCAATGCATCC
>JAULBU010043662.1:0-14047 GCA_032358235.1 Odonthalia washingtoniensis | reverse complement strand
GGTCTAGCTCTAAGGTAAAACGAAATTGATCCAGTCCCATAGAAGGATTGTCTGTTACAAATTTCGATCGGAGTATCAGAACGATTTCTAACCCAGAAACCTGCATGGAGGATAATGTTTCTGATTCCGTCTCCATTATTTCGAATATTAGCTCGGAAATGTTTTCGAGCCTGCCCTTTAAGATCTTCACTTTGAACAGGAGATGGATAAATCGCTTTAATCCTCCCAGATACGATATCACCAAGACAGACATCCGGGCCAAAATCAATTGGCATTTGGGTACTGTGCTGGGATACCTGTACCTGTGATGACCCACCATTTTCGAATGCTGTTGATAAAAACCTAGAACCCAAGCTCTCGTCGGAGAGATGAAGATAGACAGTATCAAGAGCATTGACAACTCCGGTTGCCACTATTGTCCTCTCAGAATGAGTTGAAACCAACGAAGACGACGCCGATGCTTCCTCTGATTGATATATTCGATATGACAACTGGCCAGGCAACTTGTTCGTCAAGGAAAGTGGAGCTATTATTGAAACATCAAGCCAAGCTGTTCCCATTGCATTATCTTGCGATTTGCTAGCCATCGGAAGAAGTTTGAAGAAATACCCTTGACCGTCATCATGGTGTGGTTTGCACGACAACAGCGGAAGATTCTTCTGTGTTTTACGAGAACTCGATGACAACAATTGCCGGTCTAATGTTAATCTTTCATGAGCAAATGCCAGAAGCTGCTCAACTCTTGGCAAAGCAGAACTCCACTGAAACGGTCTAAGAGATTGCGATGAATTTGCAAGATGTATTTTAGAAGATATCACAGGCCGTAAGTGAACCGTTTTATCCAGATTATGTACAGGAACAGAAAAATGTTCTCCAGGCTTTAGCGAAACCATATCTTCAAAGCCACCCAATGGTTCTTTGGGAATTTCTTGACCAATGGGCAGTATAAACACATCCAAGCTTGTCTTTGTATTATTCATAAGTCGAAACGGGGAGCGCACTGTACACAATGGAACACCGTTTCTGAGCTCAACGTCCCATACAATCTCTAACGGAGATACATCGGCATCCAAACTGGATAAAATTTGTTGAGATGAGGTCGATCTGGAATGGGTATAAAACAATATGGTGTGCTTGCCTGCTTCCGAGGCAGATAGCTCTTGAGGAGCGAATAAAGGAATTGATATTGAGCACCGGAGAGCCCTATCTCTTGAACTCAATTTCTGGTCGGCAGATGAAACCAACGCTTCAGATTGGGCACCCACTTCTACCTCGGCTTTATGAGAGATAGAAGTCCAATTCGACTTACCTGGGAGACACATCGAGATAGGAATTCCAAGTTCATTTCTGACCAAAAAGACTGCTACACTAGGGCGACGAACAGCAGAAGGGTCAGTAACTTCTTCCCGTATTGATTTTCGACGTTCAAGAACACCTGAGCCTTCGTTTCGTTTGACATTTCCAGAAAAGCTACGAAGAGCTTTTGCAACTGTTTTTGCAGCCGTAATTGAAGTCGGGGCGATGTTCAAGTTCAGTCGTTCGTCAGATCTCAATACGAACGCTCGTGCTCCACTTTGCCCGCGACTCATGCTTGCAGACATGCTCCACGGCTCCACGGATGATTCCCAACAGCCATTGTTTGGATTAAACAGGTCCATAGAAAAGGATCCTTCAACTTGCACCATGCTGCTTCCATGTGTCTGTACCAGTAAAGAAGAGAGTCGCACTTCGAGTATTGGCACAAACCTCCCTGCACGATCATCAGTGATGACGTATCGAGAGACAGGAATATTTATCGTTACGTTTAGATTATCCCGGGCTTTGCGCTTTTGCTCTTCTTTTCTGTCCAGAGATTGTGCTGAGCGTGAACCGGGAGCAATAATTGGTTGAGTCCACTGTCTCTGGGAAAGATAGCTCGGCTTCAAAGAACCCAGTCGTTCCAAAATCGCGCCCAGCACTGGGATTTCAGACGTGCACAACATACAGAGAGCTGCATCAACAGAAATGTGAACTCTCCGACCCGCATCATCAACGTTGGGACCCACAAATTCAATCACCGAGTCAGTCGGATAAATAAGGGGAGAGTGGCTCTTTTCAAACGGCAGGGCACAAACATCTTTCAAGCCATATCCAAAGTCAATGCCAGTTTCTTTCAAAGGTGGAATCTCATTCACACTAGATATATCTAGTCCTTTAGATAGTAGAACAATTGTCTTTGCACCGCTTGATCGTTTCCAGTCAATCTTTAACTCAAATTCACCGGTGAGTATTAATGCCCGCCTGTCCGATGCGGATGACTCTGAAAGTAGAAGAACCTGAGAGTTTTTCAGAACTAAAGTGACTGTCCGTCCAACATATTGAAAATCAGGTGCAAACATAGAAGATTCCAGAAATGGCCATCCCGGTACAGCCAAGTACGTCAAATCACGCAATAATTCTGGGACCATTTCGAATTGAAGTTTGTCTAAGGCTACAGTTATTGATGGGCGATCATTGCCTATCTTTTCATAGGTAACTGAGACGTTTTCTGTAGTTGAAACGCCATCCTCGCCATCTTGTGCATCGGGAGACAACAGATGAACAACTATATTACGCTTCAAATATTGAGAATCCTCTCTTAAGTCGATAATGGAATGTAGAGTCCCACCAACTTCAAAGACACGTCGACTTGGAGTCGATAAACTCACACCTAGCACCACGTTTGTGAGATAAACACCAAGAATCTTACAAGAATCTTGAGTCACATCCCATCCTCTAGACAACTCGAAACTTAAAACAGGAAGTTTCACTTCAATTCTTGACGTATTTGTCGTCGATGTTACTCGGTCGTTAAAATCAAAGGGTAACATGTCATGATCAATGTCAATAATCCCATCTTCATTGTGAACAATTCCGAAATTTCCAGAAGGCGAACTCATTAAATAAGAGGAAGGTTCTTTCCGTGAGGACGATAAATCTTCCACAGACGTTGATTCACGATCTGAAGAAACAGACTCCCCAAAATTCTCGGTGAGAACGAAGTATAACACTGTATATTGCGCTTCACTGAGGTTTACACGAAGTGGGCCCTTAAACTGCATACTGGCAAGTTTTACCATAGATTCGGCTGGCGTTTCTGAAACGGACTCGGCGCTTCTGCTCGGCTGAAAGAACATTTCTGTCGAGCAGTCTGCCAGAAAAACTGATGAGGTTATTGAGTTACCGCATTCACCTCCACCGTTGACAAGTGTGTATTGAACGGCACCTTGCACCTCGTCGAAGTTTGCAAACCATTTCATATCTCTCGCGTCCTTGATATTGTCGATATGAAGCTCACCAATCTTGAAAGTCAGTGACTCCGACAAACAAGAGGAGTGTCGCGGAATTCGGAATACTAACCTTCGTAAATCAATTGAGACAAATAATTTCGACGAAATCGAAGTATATGTATCTGAGGACATCAATCCTTCTGATTCAGGAAATTCTGCCTTCGTCTCCTCAATGATTGATGACACTGCGGGTCGTGCACTCTTCACAAAAGCAGACGTATAATTGTTCAGAACCTCTGAAAACCTGTACAAATATAACATATGAATACTTTCAAAAGAAGCCGTCAGTTGATACGGATCGTTGGTACCATTTGGAAACATCAATTCCCATCCATCCGACTGCAAACCTTTGCGAGGGCCGTCAAGCGGTCTAGGGGTATCAAGAGGAAGTCTATCATAATTCAAAACCGATACATGTTCTTGAACTGGAGCTGTTAGATCCCTCACTGACAGAGAACCGAGATTGCCCCATGCCTTTTTCGAACCATCAGTCGCACGTGAAAAGTTGACACTGCTGTTCTTCATTTCAAAAACTGCTACAACGTCCTCAGATGAGACAAGTTGAAAGGAAAATCCATCAAATTCAGATACAATTGAAGTCGTTCCCTTCCCCACATTACCGTCTTCCGACCGATCATTAGGAACATCCATCGAGCCAACACTTTGCGAAGACAGTAACCCAAGGGTATCTTCATTCAAAGATGACACATTGGTTGTACGCATTTGAGCTGAAGAAGATCGACGATGTTGACTGACATGTCCACGAACACGGTCAAAGAAAGATAGCAATCTAAGATACGTTTCTCGAACGAAGTTCATGTGTAACGAGAGAAACCGGAAGATCAGTTGTTGCTCTTGGGTATGCAAGTCAAGCAAATATCGCACGCTCACAAAATGCTCCTTCTCCTTCTCTGCTGCCGCATTATTATCCGCACGAACAAAACTTTGGGGAGGTGACACGCCCTCTGAGTCAGAAACAGTCCCGGAATATAACAGGCGTCGGAAAGCTGCTGTCCTACCCCGACTTTCATCCGTCACTGACCAGCTCCGGAGTAGAAGGTCTGCACGTAAATTGGATTTGCCTCGTTTCACGATGTTGGTGCTCAGGTCAACTAGAGAGGCCGTCACCAACTTGACGTCTACACTCTCCCGTAACTCCATTGACATAGATTGGATAAGCAGCTTCACACTGTAAGATGAAAGTGATGACCGACCTGGCACTGCCTCAGTCGAAATCTCAGAAAAGTCTTTTCGATGATGACCCACCACGCCACCAAAAGATTCAACCCCTCCCTTCAAGTCAGATGGCGGACTCAAACCTACACTTGCCCGCGCCATGTTCGACCCCAATCCATTGCTCCAGCTATACGCAGTTGCAAGCATGTGCTGGAACGAATTTTCAGTTAAGATCAAGGAAAGCTGTGGAATATTTCCACGCAGCCGCACTTTCGCTATTCCATCCTCGCCAAGTTCATCGCCAGTCGCATATACCCCATGAGCAACTTGAACCACTTTCGAATCTCGCAAAGTTTGGAGTACGAAACGCAACGAGAACGGTCGAATTATACGCTCCACTTCGGCCAAGTTAGCCGATGCATCAGGTTGGTCCGTTATCTCGAAATCATCGTCTGTATGCAATATCTTACTCCCCTCGTCCTTTGACTTCACCAATAGGTTCCGTGAAACTGAGGTCAAAAGATCTGGCGAGAAGTATATACCTAGATCATCCAGAGTGAGGACATAATTTGAATAACGCAAATGCTTCAGCTCCATGCTCTGTTCGTGATGACCATGAATGCGTGGTGAGCTACCAGACGTACAGATACCCAAGGTACCCATATTTACCACAATCGCTGGAGAATTTATAAGCTTACTTGGAATAATGAACCTAGGCGCAAGAATAACCGCATTGACTTCCATTGGGACTGAGTCCGTTAATAGCGCTTGCTCTAGTTCCATCCTCATTTGCGCAATCCTGGCTCCAGCAGCTGCCCCAAGAAAAGCCATGATTGGATCCTGAATCAATCCCTTCGGCTGCCAGAACTTTATTCCCCAAATGAAGGATCCTTTCGGACCGTCCACCACCGCCTCTAAAGTCGCTACTGATACATCTAATGTAGAGCTCTGTTTACTCTGTAAATCTTCATTGTCATTCAATTTCGAGTAACGGAGTGCAACGACGTAGTTGAGTGCATCTGAATGTTTGGAAGTCCCAAAAAATTCTTCTTCTGTAATCCGATATCTTAGGCGTGGAGGGCCTTCCCGGTCATCTTTACCACCCTTCGATCTCAAACCAAGCCCATCCATGCCACCAGAGACACCCGTAGGCGGATCGATGTGATTGTTGGTATCGTCATCATCCAAAAATTCTTTTTCATCAGATTTGGTCTCGATCCCTTCATCATCCAAAAGCTCTTTAGCTGGATTAGTGCCGTTCCTAATCTTTTCAATTGCATCTGATACGTCGTGTGGATATGAGTTTTCGAAATCTGCAGGGCCAAGGCGATCCGCAGAAGATTCACCAATAAATGTTGAACGGCTGTATATCATTCTCGAGTGATTTTGGACGTCCCAAGCTTCGATACTACCAAGTACAGCCTCAACAACCAAATCTTTCGCAGAAGAGTACAGCAAGCCGATACGAAAGTTGTGCATCTTAAGTTCTACTCTCGGTGTTGGTGTAGAAGGGAAACCTCCTTCGGACATGCGCACTGTGGCAACCCCTAACAGGAATGCGGCGCGTAGCCCAAGTGTAGTGCGTACTTTGTGCGGCGCCGATGGTATTTGTGAGGTAGAGGTTGAGGGCGAATCTGACGGTCGGGTAATGGTGTCGGTTCGATGTTGTGCATTTTGGGTTCTATCAATTTCTTCGCGGTTAAGATATGAGTCCTCATTATAACCCAACATTGACCAAAACGAACTCATAGTTGTACCACGGTTGTCAGCTTGGGAGGAGCCCGGACTCTGCTTTATGTCAGTGGAGGGAATCCAAAGGTGCCCATCTTTTTCAACCTGGGCATCAACAGCATCGCGATAAGCAAGAACTTCCTCAAAATCCAAAGAATCCTCCATTTCCTCAAGCTTTTCACTGATTGGCTTTGGTTCATCAACAGCTTTGCGTCGAGCTTTGAGTAGTGATGTGCGATACGCAATGTACGAGTCACGAATACGTCGAGTCTCAGCAATTCCATCTGATGTGAAACGAAGGGCACGAGCGAAACGGGCTGTGCAACCCGGAAGGAGCTGATCGACAGCCCATTTCCAGCGGGCTTTGACGGTAGAAGGGCGAAACCCGCGAGTGGCAATACGAGCGAAGTATAAAGAAGTTTGCATGAGGCAACCGTACTGTACATCGTTCAATTCCATCAAGATTTCGGGAAAGATGATGTCCAGGTCTGCAGAAGGTTGTTGAACGCGAAAGTCGTCGTCGGAAAGAGTAGGACCATCGGCAGCGAGGCACAATCGAATCGATCCGTCAACGCTGTGAATTAGGCTCCGTGGAGATGTTAGTGACGCATTTGCAGAGTTGTCAAGACTAGAAAAGCTGACGTATTTTCGTAACATTTCGGGGGATTCAAAGTCGAAATTCATATGGGTAAGCTGTTCTGAGGACGATTTACCAACGGGATGTTTTGATGTAGGTAGTGGTGCCCAGTCGACGTGAAACCCCTTAATTTGAAGTAATTTGCGAGTGGTACTTTGATTTGAATTATCAAGGAAAACCTCCTGCCATTGAAAATCAGTAGAAATGATTTTGAGGGACTCACAGTGCAATGAGGCGACATATGGTGACTTTGGATTAGAATGTGGGTCTTCGAAACGAATGATTATATCGCTGAGATGAATCTGAATGTTGTTAATTATTGTGGCACGAAGTTGGTCGCTGACGAGCCATGATGACCACGAGTCTTGGTTTGACTGATCACGCTGGTTTACGACATTCCAAGAAGCCTCACGAACCGCATCGTCCGTGTTGAGTTTAGCGCGATTAATGCGTCCGTGTCTGAGTCGCAATTGTGAATCATTGGAGCCGTCGCCGCTCACAGGACGAGCAATGACTGTGATGCCGTGCATGTACAACTGCACGGGGGAGCTGCCGATAGATTTCCATGGAACCACAAGACGAAGGAGGTCGATGAAACCAGATTCCACAGTAACAGGTAAAGCAAGGCCAATTGTCTCGAAAAGAACAGCGAGGGCTTCAGGGCGAAGGGCAACCTTGCGCAGCTCAATTAAACCTGACCATGCGCCAAATTGAACACTATCACGGTCGATTCCTTGCAGATACTGGCCAAGGACGCGGGTCAAGACGTCGGCCAAGACGCTCTCCAACATGGCAGTGAGAAATTGTACGAGAGTAGAAGAAAGGAAGAAATGAAAATGGATCCTTGTCGTTTGGACAGCTTAATCTGAAAAGACCGGAGAGGAATATAGATGATGAAACGGAGAGTAATTTCTTTTCAGAGAAACGCCTACCTATCCCCCAACTCAAAGTAGACAATCGAATCGCTTGTATGCCGCTCTTCTTTGATAGATGTTGCTTGTGAAGCCGAAAGCTCGGTAACAGGGTGCCTTGTTCTGTTTATCGATAGAAAACGGTGGAGCGAAGAAATCCTTTTCTGTACATTTGTGACAAAATAATTTAATTTAATTTGAAAGGGCCAATTTTAAATGGCTTGAAAAACAATCCAAAAATAAAACACAAAAAATTGCTTTTCAAAAATTTTCACAACTACTGTAATGACATTGACATTATTAGCAAATCCTTAAAATAGCCCCCAAAATGTATGAATATCGTGTTTGTTTCTAATTGGGCAGACCAAAAGGTAAGAGAGGAAGTACAGTCGTCTCTGTTGTAAGAGTGTGTATATAATATAATATCCCTAATGTGCAACTTTTCGTGAAGTTAAGTTGACGGGAAGTTGGACATCACGGCGCCTGAAATAAATGACAGAATGGGAAATAAAAAATGCATTTTCTATTACAGAAGTGGGCAACATCGAGAGTGAAAAAAAGAGGTATTTTTCCGTCGTCGAGTTAAGTTCACGAACGTAATATGTCATACAGTTGTACGGACACTAATTTCTCATAAAATCATACAGTGCTCCCCCGTTAATAGACCCGGCTTTAATAAACCCGACTAGCTAATAAACCCAACTTTTTTTGTCGAACTATATCAAACAAAGAGCGACTCATGAAAAGTCTACCGCAGTCGTTTGTCTACTGGAGCAGCAAGTCGTTTCGCATTGACAGCAACCCGAAGCGCATCGACCATTTTTGCCTGTATCTCTGCCTTGAGGCCACGCCTTTTCCCCTCCTTTGCAGCTTCACTGTCGACTGTGGCCGCCACCGCTGCAACTTGCTCTTTAACTGAACGTTCCCGTTCCACCACGTCTATTTCGTTTTGCAAATCGTCCACAGCACCCACAATCAGCTCAGGGTCCCGTAGTCCTGTCTCGGCCGGCTGCTCCTCACCTTCCTCCAGATCTACCATCCATTCCCGCATGACCAATTATAAGGAGGGATCCCTAAGATTTCCCGTCGAGCTGCTGCTAGGCATAGACTCCAGTAAAGACTGGAAAAGTTCTGTGTCTTCCCTCTGTATCTCTTCAGTTCGCTCATATCTTTGCTCTTCATTTTCGCCTTCCAGCAGTTGATCTAAAGTGCCGGCCATCGCCCTTGCATCATCTTCTATCGCCAACTACTGGGCGAATGTGCATGGTGTCCTCGAAAAATCTTGAGGAAACTCATCTCCACAAGCCATATGAACAGCCTTCATTTGCTTCTTATTAGAAATACCTGCACGAATCCAGCAGTTTGCGATGCCCCTTTGCGTCAACTTTCCCAAACCATATTGGAGCATTATTATGGCATCCAAGACATGGGGGCAAAAAATATATTTTAGACCAGAAGTTCCATCACGTTGAAGCTTTCCGATTTTGCGAAGCTCTTCACGATTTGGAATTACTTCTATCACTTGGTTCAGTAGACTTCCCCTGGCATGTATTTTCACAGCTGCTATAATTCCCTGATCCATCGGCTGATAAACGGAGGTAACATTAGGTGGCGAAAATGTATACTCAACTCCTTCAAGATGGGGAAGAGAATCCCCATGAGCACTGCAGTTGTCAACGATTATTCAGACAGAAGAACTTATTCTACGTCGCACAGCAGGGTACTAGATATGTTACAAGTAGTGTACGAAGAGCTCCCCATTCATCTATGCGTTTGTCTGCGAGTGATAGAGTTTTTCAACTTTATCACTCGCTTCGGCTAAATCAAAAGAATTCGGACGCTTCGACTTACCGGTGACAATGCAGTCCAAAATGGGACAGACAGCAGAATTTGTACACATCGTGAACGTAATGAGGTTTTTTGCTTTCATGGCCTTCACACCTCTAGCCTCTTTGCGAGTATTCTCTGGTACCAGGTTCATGATGTTTGGCAGCAACTGGTATACTAATCCGCTTTCATCCTGATCGGAAGTGAATGACGGTTCGTACTTTCCTAGTACTTTGCAGAACGCCAAAATTTCTGTATGAACGGTTGATGGGTCAACTTGTCCAGCCTCACCATGAAGGCGAACACTTTTAATGCCGTGACGTCCTACAAACCTGTGAAACCATCCTTTGGTGACCTGGAATGAGTCCTCGGGGATACAGTTTGCTGTGCGTAGCATACGAGCATTTGATTGTGTTACCTCACCGGTCACGGGCAGCCAATTTTGTCGTACCAATGAGATAAATTTGAGAAGGTCCTTCTCCAACTCGGAATGATGTGGGACAGGGACGGGCTCTTTTTTATTGTCTTTTTGGTGGTCGAGGATTGTACTTTTCGTTTTATAAAACGATTTGAAAGTATTTATGTTGATCTTAAACAGTTCTGCCGTATCTGCCATTGATGCACTTGCCGTATTGTCATAATGTTCGATTGCTTTGATGCGAAGAGCAATGATGTGTGACACTTTCTTAGCTCCTGCTTTTGTTCCCCGCTTCTTTAATGTAGTCTGCATTTTCAAATACAGTCATGCGAGAGGATAGGATGATTCAGATGCTCATGAAGTGTCCAGTTTATTTCTTTGTAGGCCTTCCTTTCTTTAGTGTATCTTTTCCTTTATCTACATTGCCGGTTCTATTGCTTGAACGGTTCACTACATACGTGATAAATGGGACGAGCCGTTCAAGAACAGTAACATTCTATGGCTGTATACGTGGACACATGGCCACTCGCCGTATCAGTGGCCGCCCCTCAATAAACCCGACCCGGTAATACAACCGGTTGGGGCCTTTGAATCACCCGGTTTTATTAACGGAGGAGCACTGTAACTGGGGATAGGCGAGAAATTTAACAATAATAAAGGAACCATTGTTTTGCTCAAATAAAAAACTTTGGGACGAAGATGAAAATAACTACAAAGTTCGCCTCAAATTTATTTTGACCCGTTTCGACCTTCTCTGCTGAATTTCATCATCGGAATCTGTCGACGTCGCAGCCTCCGGTTGTGCATTGGAAGGCTGATCTTTTACATTGGCGTCTTTATTATTTTCCGGCACTTGCTCCGCAAGTGGGAATAGAGGTGAATCATTGTCGTTGGTTAATGAATTGTTGATGCCATGTAATGTATTTGAATTGTTGGTGTCCGAGTTGTCCTGGTTGACATCGAGCTCTCCCTGTACAATTTCGTATGTGTCAAAAGCACTATTCTCATCATTTGTAGGAGCGGTGTCATCAGTAATACCTTCATTACTTCGTGTTCGGTATTGTAAATCCTTCTCAGTATTCCAAATATTCCAGCATGTTTCAGGTAGGCCTCTACTTCGTATACATAGCGGTATGGAGCATATGTTGCATTTGTATTTGGTAGAAAATCTTCGACTACGCTGAGACATTGCACTCTTCTTTATTGAACCGCACATTTTACAGTATTTCATTTTCTCGCATTGTACAGGTATGTGGCCAGCTACGTGAAACCATAGTTAAATACCAGGAACATAATTAAAAAACTTGAACCTATTCCGGTGTACACGATTAGATTCAAACGGAAGCTATACTGCCTCCGTACCACTTATTAAAGTATCTGATGTAGAATCAACCCGATTTCTACTGATGTACAATGAATCGGCGTAGGAACACAGCTCTCTTGTCATGTCATACAAAAAGTCTGGAAATCACTGTGGATGATTCAACTTGTCGCGGAATGAATTCAGACTTTTGAATTCGTCAGGACTTGACAGCAGGTGAGCGAATTCGTTCGTATGCCATGGAATAAACCATTAGCTACAAGCGTTTTCATCGTTTGCGTAACCATTTTAATTTCCCACTTCAAATGGGAAGTATGTGACCTCATTAATGCACGAAATTGGGCTGCCCCGTAAACTCTGCATTTCGTCTTCCTGTAGATCGCTTGAAGTACGTAACGAAATACCTTCACAGGTGGGAGTGGACCGTTTTTTCGAACATGACTGTTGACAATTCTCCAAAATGGAATTTTCGAAGAAATCAATTCCTTCTCTTTTTCTGCGACGTAGCCTGGAACATTTGCTCCGTTGTGTGCCCAGTTGAGAAGTATTGTAATTAACGGTGTCAGACATGATGTAACAGATACAAGTATAGACCTTGGTACATAAACAATGATTGTAAATAGTTCTCCAGTCTCAGTAACTGACTCATATACAGCTACATTTAAATCTGTTACTATCATCTATTGCAAGAATTGCCATAAATGGTCATGCGGAATGTAGTTATGAATGTCAGGGTTTGTCAATTCCAATACAATTTACCTTCTCATGTAACCGATTCGTTCTGCCAATATGCGTCGAGATACGGTTGTTTTTATTTTCAAAACGCCAATTGGGTATTTCACCCCTCCTACATCAATACCGGAACAGTCATCCCAGGCAAATACCATGTCCGGTAAATTAGTAAAGTCCATAATAATTATTGCATCAGGTGAGCAAGCCCATCCTGCTTCCATTTTACATTCGAGCATTCCAAATTCAAATATGCATCTAACCCAAGGTTTCTTTCTCAAGGAGCTCAACACAGCGGGTACGTTTCCTGCTGAACCAAGACTCGAACAAAGTCGTCATCCATTCTCGTAGTGTTTTTGCGGTCTCTCAGCACTTTCCATGCCAAAAACACTACGGATTAGATCATTATTGAGCATCATGAAACTGGGGTTGGTTCCGGTGACCCGGAATAGCCTTAGTATGAACTAGTCAGAACAACGCTGTCCTCTGGTCAAAGGTCAATGTTCTACAATTATTTGTCAATGTAGTTTCAACACTCCATTTTCTTCCCCATGCTCACCTGCTATAACATTAGAGTGTTATCCTATTGGTCCAAACAGATGTTCTGACCCCAACTCGCCTTTACGACTGTATACCCAATGATTCCATCGGTGATGTATGTGAGATGGCAAATCATATAAAAATCGCAGTGTTTTAAAATATCTATCACCGTGAGGCTCCCTGACTGGTGCCGCATGTACATTACTATCACGGTTACCAACAATACGTTTTGCAAAAAACAAGCATGTCCCCGATCACCTTCGTCGTTGATTACGAATTCATCAGCCAATTCATTTCCACTAGTACTGTCCATGCCCCCATTCAATGTTCCAACAACTTCATTTGTAACGTCATCATGCGCGAAATCTTCAATTACAGCCTCATCTCTGCCTACAGATAAGTAAGATTAACCAACAAATGGATGGCATCGTATTAAATTGTCAGGCATGAGAAGCAATGAGGTAAATCCACATTCGCGCAGAACATAGACAATCTGCTCCTTCCCATATCCTCGATCAGCGGTTACGATCGCAGGATTTAGGACTACTTCTCCGCGTCCTTCCAGTAGTCTACTCATCAATTTCCTAGTACTGTCCACAATCGATTCCCCCTTCTTCTAAAACGCAAGTCCAAGGTTATTCGGAATAGAGCACGGGCAACACTGTCAGCGACATGACCCTCTATATCCGCTTTACTTGGACTTAAAAATTTTACGGAGTTATCTTTCGCACAAGTACCAAACAGATCGTCGTCTAGCGTAAGAAATTGATAAAGCGGTATTAAAAATACCGTTTCCGCTTCGCGAAACGCTAATGTTTCAAATTAGTTAAAGTTTTGAGTCTCATCGCGTGGGCAGTTCCAGTTTTCAGAACACTCTTCCACTCTCATTGTTGGAGAGTACGCCATTATGTTCGAGATAATAAACCTAAGTCGATGTATAGATGGAAGGTTACGGATGTCGTGGGTCAATAAATCCTCAACAGTTTTCTCAATGGAAAATCCTGTGCAATGGGAGCTGAGGAAAACAGCGAGAAACCTGTAGAAATCTGAAACAGTTAATTGTTTGTCGTTCAGGTTTTGAAGTGTTATTCGCTCATTTATCCATTCAACGCACCTGTTAACTATTGGGTCGAGGAAAAGTATAACATAACACTACTTCCCATTTTTGGGATGCTTCTCCACCACTTATTTTTTTAAATTACTCACCACGACCGTAGCAAACCGTCGAGCTCGTTCAGCCAAAACAACTGTGGAGAACTCCTCATCATTTTTCAGACTCGCCTCCCCACTATTTACTGGTGTCAACTTACTTATTATACTGTCATGTATACCTGACGTTCTCGCGCCCCGTCCTCTTGCACACATACCTACACCAACTGTCGAATCATCGAATGATTTGAGAGGTAGTCGAGCGGTTTGTGTGACGTACCAAACCCCGGGGGATCGAAA
>JAULBU010043651.1:0-14047 GCA_032358235.1 Odonthalia washingtoniensis | reverse complement strand
CTGGTGTCCCGATTGGACTAAAAAAGCCAAATATACAACCTTAGAGTATATGTGCACGGCCCTTTGTATATGTGCACGAAATCACACATGTTTAGTGTATATCTGCACATTTCCTTATATACATATATACAGAACCGCTTCGAACAGCTTTCTAGTAAAAACTTCTTACAACGAATAACAACCAATCATACTATTAATTATTGAAGTGGTTACTAAGCAAGACATATTTGCGCATTGGCCGTTGAATTTAGACTAACATTTTTCGTTTAAAAACCAAAAATGTCTAAATTCAACGCCCAATCCGCAAACATGTCTTTTGCTTACAACTTTAAAAAGTTGTGTAACTCCTCCATCAACCATCGAATCCTTTTTTATATTACATTTAAAACGGGTTATCATGCTTCCTGAATTTTTGTGCCAACGAAATGAGATGATAGTTGTTTGGGAAATGTGAAAACTTCAAAGACCCCTTCAAATTGTTGTGGTATGTTACTAACCACAATTCGCTGCATTGCATGTAGGTAGGTAGCATTTAGTATTCCGAGTTTTGCAACCTTATCTCGTCATACTTGAAATGAAAATTAAACTACCGTATCAACCAACTTCTTTCACGTATAAACATACATTAATTATGTGGACTGAAAAAAAATCAAAAACAAATCCTCTTTTCCAATATATCCACCCTTCTAACATTCCATGAAAAAATATTTTTAAACACAAATATAGTTCACTTATATATAGATACCATTCACACATATTTAACCAAAAGGATGAACGTTCTATGTCAAAACTTTTCGCCCTATCTATCCGTTGGTTTCATTGTAACTTACTTCGAAAATTCTTTGTGAAGCATGAGGATTTTAAAATTGATCTGTACTGATATGTCGATGTCTTTTAATCTCATAACTATGTTTTTAGAATTAACAAAGCCTCCCGACCACGATATGAATCATATCGATAATTGGGTTTTGATACAAGCTCACGCGTAAAAACTTCGAATACATTTCTCTGCATTATATGAAAAATTCATAGCATTTAAATCATCTTCCATTATATTCGAAACGAGCTTCTTGTCAAGCAAATAATGCTATATATGCTAAATATTTTTGCAACTTCGGAAGACCTTAAATCCACTGATGATAAAATTTAATTATTGAAACGAAAAGTTCACTAAGACAAATCATAATTATATTAACGAAAGTATGGCATATTTTAATCCCAAGATGAAAGGTCACATATGTAGTGAATACATGGAAAATTAATCATATTTACACCTTCCCAACATTATTTCCCCTAATTTATGTTATAATTTCACTAACAAAGCTTGTATCTATGTTTTCTGTGGCATTTGTTAACTAAAAAATACGTCAGACGTTTGGAGTTCTATTTAACGATAATTTTTCATCTGCATTTACTTTCATCCTGCTTCTACATTTGATATATGTCTCCACTATATGAATAACAATCTTTATACTTTTATATATAGCACAGAGAGACAGGGGTGGAGTTTGTGATACTCCTTTCTCCATCCTTAATGTCCTGATACATATAACTCTCGTCTGAATATCTATATTATAAATATAAAGGTACACCTAATGGCATGTCATATTCAGTAATGTGTTCTAGTGATTTTGGTACTGTTAGTGAACGTGGTGGAGGCGTAGATAGATGAAAAATATTAATAGATTAGTAGTACTTTCCATAATGGGACATAGTTACTAATAGTGATTTTATTTCCAGCTTGGCAACCTTTTTAGTCTTATTCAGAGAATTCATACTGAATACTCTTTTCCGTGTTGGTTATTATTAAATGGCCATCAATTAGTAATGACGGATAGGCCACCACCAAATTTATAATAGTATATACCTTTCAATACCAGGTTATATGTTTCATAACATTTTGTGCCTGCTCTGTAATATAGCATGGACCAGGTAAAAAATCCTTGTCAGATATTTACTCGTACCAGTAGCACAGATATATATCTGACAAGAAGTTGTAACTTTTTGCTTTTAGTGCTCACGGAAACGATCTGGGTGAAAAATGTAGACATCTAAACGTTTTTAGAAGTAAGAGAATGTCGGGTTTATTACCAGATAAAACCAAAATTTTGATCAACGCAGTCCCATTTGTGATGGTCTTCAGTTCTTTTTTCGTTATTTACCTTTCGATGGGGTTAATATTGTACGATATTTGATTTAGAAATGTTGTCAGATGGATGCGGTTTTCTTATAAAGTAGATCTTGCGTCGAGTAGAAAGCAACACGATGTCGATGAGGGATATAGTTTAAGGTTGATTATATTATTGTTTAGAATATGTATTAAAGTACTAATGTAGTATGCATTTACCATTACGTATTTCCAGGTGATGTGTGATAGGGTGGACGTAACAATATAATAAGAGACGAAACTTATTCATAGATGTTAGTTATAGGGTTTGGATAGGTCATTATGTGGTGTTGATTTTTGGTACCATAATTCTAATAATGAGTAATCTTTGCAATGGAGTTGACTATCCACGTTTCTGTAATATATGTTAAATGGTAATAGCTTATAATCAGGTTGTAGTTCGGCGTTTGATGAATGGCTAATGGCATCAGCCATTCATCACACACTTCCACCAGTGGTGGAAATTATTGTCTAAGGCGTCATATCCGCCTTTAGTTGGATGTTGTCCGTTTCTGAACGAGTGGGTGACGTGGTAGGGTTTGTAGTATCACAAAGTAAATCCGCTTGATGAAATTGCCAATTTCATCCACCACCCACCAACCAGTACAATATACTTCAGTGAAGTTTATTGTACTGGTGGGTCAGTTGAGGAGTGATTAAACTGAGTGCATAGTTGGTGCTGATTTATTTGTAATGTATAATTATGCAGGGTTTTTTTAAACACGATGTGTGCCAAAAAGCGTTAATTGTTTAGTGATCAATTTATAAAATACCAAATGGATCATTTAAACAACGAGTAGTTATATACATGACTGAAAAGCTCTCGACGAGCTCGTTTTATAAATTAAAAATTTCGTTATATATCTCAATGTGATTACGAATTTGTAATTATAAAAGATATTTATACTGAACACAGGTGATTGGGTGATTAAAAAAAAGTTTCCTGAAAGAATATGGGGAGCCGAGTATTTTATTTTATAAACTGGTACAAGAGATTTTTAAAATTGTTGATAATCTTTCCATTTTGACGGAATATCAGTGAAAACTTATTCTTGGGAGTTTCTACGACTGGGATGGTGAACGATTTTTCTCGAACTATCAAGGCGGTAACCTAACTCTTTTGGTTGCATTTTTGCAAACGTCCAAATACCTGTGATGAAGTAAGGAGAAGAAAAATAATTATTTCAGTAAAATAGCGGCTGCCTATTGAATGGGAAGGGGTTCATTTAACTAGAAAAGGTGACCGGAGGAACCTTCCGAGTTGCATGAAAGAAACTGTACAACATGGAAGTACAGTGGAGTGGGGTTGACATTTGGAAAATGTGAAATTTTGTCCTTTCGCGAAATAAAAAATCTTAAAACCAGAAATGTCCTTCAAGAAATATTTCCAGTAGATACATATTCGGATCAGGAGGTGAAGAGAGTGATCAACTAACGACAACATGAATAAAGTGTATATAAGAGATGATGGGATGGGTTATATTGATGACGGTATCGCAAAGGAGGTGAATACTGAAAAATGTTCTCGAATAAGGAAGGGGGGATTGGATACGATGGAAGGAGAAGGTACGGATTGTAGAAGGGATAAAATCATTTCGAACGAAGGAGAGAATGAAAAAGTGTGAAGAAGAATTGCTACGGGAGGAGGAAGAAAAATTTAGTTACTCATATGTCATGACATGTGGTGGAATGCCATGTTACTGGGAAGAGATGGGTGAGGAAGTGCTCATGAAAACAAATTTAGAAATGGAAAAAACAGAAAATGAAAACAAAGACTTTAAAAAGTGTGCATATAAATTGTACAATTATGAACGGTTCGGATCTTTAGAGAAGGGGAACAGAATTTAAATTACGCATTGTGCTATTGAAAAATACGTAGGATGTGGCCAGACAATATTGGTGCTTACATGGGCTACAATTCCAATTAGGGACTATTACAGTTGAAAGGGGACAGCTGCAGTTTCCAAAGTTGAGGAAAAAGTTGTGTGACGATTTCTTCGTAGTTTTTGAACATAATTTCATTCCTAGTCGAACAAAGTCTGATGAAGTCGAGGACAATGCTTCTCCAAAAGTTTCCTGGTATGGAAAAAGGCGAAACAATTGACATGGAATCCGTGTTTGCATTGCTGGTATGAGTAGATTGAAGTCCTATGCTTGTTGTCATTACAATAAAGTTTGCACAGGAAGAATTGCTCGGATATTTTTTCAATTGTTTCGAAAAGAAGATGTGTGGACAATTCTTCATCACTGAACATATATGCCATTTATGCATGTATTTGGCGTAAAATGTTTTTTCAAGTATGATGATACTAGTCCTTCCGCATTTTTTTGAATTCGCGAAGGGGAATTGTCTTGTCGGCTGTGCCCTAAATTATCCTATTTCTTAAACAAAGCACGTCCTGTATGGACGCATCCAGTAGAAACGTAAATATGCTCATAAGTACGCGCCGTTATTTTCGTATGATAGCATTTGTTGACCGATATTGGTCCAATTTATCAACTGCATTCATGAACATATTATAGGGACAATGATTGTAGGTACCTGTGTTATTGTTCTGTGCATGCTTTCAGTTACCATCCACCGTTCCATTGGTGCTAAAACTCGAGCAAAATTTACCGCGTATTTGCTACCCCCATCATCGACTTCTAAATTAGGTGTATCTTCCAGATTGTTTTAATAAAACGTTACTATCGCCCGGTACTTAAACACAATGTGTCATGCATTTACAGCCTGTATCTCATCATTTTCCGCTGAAATGCTTTTGTCAAAAGCGAGACATAATCGCCAATCCCGCCGCATTTTATTTTTCAGATCTTCGGTAGCCTCTTTTACTAACCGGCGATTTATCCCGTCAATTTTATTGAATCTTACCGTACCGATGACCATCACATCATTATCAGTTAGATTCAATAATATCCTCGCCAGTACATGTCGAGTGTAAAAATTGTCCATCACAGCGAGTAGTCGCTGTATTTGTGATTTATAGATTTGTGCTGATGCCGCAAGTTCAAGAACCATAGCGTAGATGGTGAAGATTGTTTTAAAATGTCGTCTGTAAATGTTTTCTCGTACGGGCCTATCATTTGCCGAAATGTAGTCACACAATTTATAGGTTGTAAAACTCCAGTATTATTACCAGTATTATTATCCCAGAGTGAAAAGAAATATGGGAAATTCCATCCCAGCACAGCATAAAATCTACTACCGAAACTTACTGGCTTACTTTTCATGTATGATCTCGCTGCGGTTCTAGCACGGAATCTGACAGTTCTCATCAAATGATGAGACTCTAACCGGTACCGCAATTTTTGTAGCGTTTTTGAGAAAATGTTCTATCAACTTTCTGGAATGCAAGAGTGTGTCGAAGCCAGTGATTGAATGGTCGTAGTACGGATAAAATGTAAATTGATTCGGATCTGCTGAAAGCGCCTGTGTGACATAACTCTTTTGAAATCTACATTTATAATAAACATTCTTTCGTTCCAATAATTACTCAACTCAATAAATTTTTTAATGCATGTTGCAACCCCCAAGCCAATATAGGCATCCATTTCATCCCCCAAAATATCCCTCAAGATTTTCCCTTTTAATTTCGTGCGAGTCCAGCTTCTTTAACAATCCATATACTATATCGCTTATTGATGCACAATACATAGTAGATATTGTGCATCCATAAGCGATATAAGCCAAGTCCAACTCTAGCTCCGTACACACGACGAACGTAGTTCGTTTTCATGATATGTATATCAAATGCTGTAATCCATTTTTATAGATACTCATTTCCTGCATACAAATTATCGTAATGATTTTCATCAATTTTTGTATACTCAAAACCGTTACCATTCGTCTCTCCAAAAATCTCGCCCGACTCGCAGAAATATCCCTCCCCCACTTCTTCGTCCTCCACATCGTCATCTATTGATTGTCATATCGGAACATTTGTTATAGTACCGGAACATCTGTTCCCATGTAACAGTCGACCATCTCATCCCCGATACTCGGTCCATCAATTACTTCAGGAGCACTGTTGACTTCAAGTTGCTCGCCCGCATTAAATCCGCACGCTCGGTACCACAATCTTGTACATGTGAAGTCTGCCTGCCTTGCGCGTATGAGCCAGATGTCTCGATTAAAATCTCGTTTTCCGCCATTTTATGCTTCTAGACCGGGGCCGAACCTCCGGTTGCTTTCCCGCATAGGTCAAAAAATCTACCTTCAGATTACCCTGCTGTATTATTAAGTAATTTTTATATCTCATTGTACAGTACCATCCCTTGACCGATAATTAGTGCTCCCCCCACATCTGAATTATTAATAAATTATCAATTATACTCCCCATCGGAAATTCAAAATGCCAAAATATTAAGCTCATACAGATTTTTCCCTACAATTCCTACTTTTAATTTATGAGTTTATATGACCCAGAACAGTCAAAATTCACTTCGCGATTTTCGTCCAGATTTCGTCGTTTACATAACGACAATTCTAGGCAAACGGAAGTCTCGACTTACGCCCATGCAGCCAATCAAGGCCCGTCCACTCCGCCCATATGTCGAGCTTTACTGGATACAACTAAAACAGTTAAAATGATTAAATTAAAATATAAATGATCTCCTAAATACCCCTAAAGAAATTTACACCCGCTAAACATTAAAAAAAAATTTCCCATTCCTGGATTTGTTATTATACATCCTTTCTAATTAATGACATATTGCTGGTATAATGTATGCATAGTATGCAGTTAATTCCATTTAAAATGGATACAAACGACGAAGAAGGTGTGTACGATGATGATTAGGGGCTAAAAAGAGAAATAATACTTCAAACATTGGATGCCGAGACATTCAAACAAAATGAAACGCAGCAGCTTATAGTATCTAAACATACTCAAAACGTTTCTGAGAACCAATAAGAAAAATACACCAACAAATGCTTGTTTTGCAAAGAGGGTACTACCCTCTTCGTCGAACAGGTAGTAGCTGTTGTCTCAGTGTCCCAATTCAGTTCGCTCTATGGTTGGCACAAATGGATGATGTTTCAAGACTTGGAATAGTTAATGTAATTTTAAAACCTGTTAAAGCACCATACTAGTTACTTCCAGTGAAAAGAATGAAATATGCTTATGGGTCCAGATCACGTAAAAAATAAGAAAAGGATTCGTAAACAAATTATTAATCAAAACCGTACCATTTCCCCTTTTTAATCTAAAATCTCTTTATTTCAATGGTTTTTGGCAGAGACATATAGATCCCATCCGACAATTTACAAACCTGCAAATGAATTATCATTTCCGATCATTTTGACAAATAATTTGATCCTTCAGTGTAAAATATAGCAGGGGAACTGTCAATTAAAAGTATACTACGTGCTGAATTTTCGACAATTTGCAGAAATATATGAATTGTCTGATACAGCAGGCAGGGTCAAGAGGAGAAGAACCTGTTTGCATGCTTTAACGTGATACAAAACTTGAAGTAGCTTACGGTGAAAATAACAATTTCTGGAAGGATATAATATATATGTTGCGATGTATGTTAATATAAATTTTTGTCGTTCTGAACATCTCCTATTTTTAAGATCTTTTTCTGAAGTTTGGAGAATACGAAAAATGTGAGGTGCTTACAGTATAAGTATTGCAATATGCTTTCAGTGTCAGTTATTCGACCGTAGTGAACTCCACGTTGATTGAATCGACACTGCACTGAATGTTGCTTGAATGTTAAATGTTGATTTAATGTTGATTGAATTGACAGTACTGAACTCCATTGGGAGATGTAGGTAGTTGTTCAATTCCTTAAATAGGACAGCAATAATCTGTTGACAAAATAAATAAAGACACTACCTTTTGCCATAATACTTTCAGAGGGCTATTGTCCTGATCATATAAGTGGAAAAGAAGCCATTTGAATGATAAATAACTGTATCTTTAACGACGTGAAAATATCACATCATAAATATAAAATAACCGGTGGGAATTGTCTAGGTCAGAATGAGAATATGTATGTATTATATATAATACATACAAATTATATGCAATTTATGGATTGGAGGATAATTATGGGAAATAAGTCTTTCATTTCTCTTAGAATTCTTATCGCTGGTCATTCGAAAAATAGATACGATAGTACTTTTGGATTGCTTAAAATATCTCTGAATAGAGATTATGTAGAGAACCCATGCGAAATGTTACAAGTTGCAAAATAGAGTAGTTTTTCTCACATATTGTATTTAATAGATCAATTTTTTGTTATTTTATATGGAATTAATTTGTTTAGTAACTTCTCTAGTATTCCGAGTGGACTGAAAATATCGGAGTTTCAAATATTCTAGTTTTCTAATGCATTCATTAAACAACTTGTTCAAGCTTGAAGTTTATGTTCAATCATCTTCCGGATTGTATCGATTGGGACCTTTTAATATATTGAGACAATCTTTGACCTCAGAATGAACAAATATGAGAGTGTCAAGTTTTTGTTAGATGTTTCTTTACTAGTTAATATTTCTCCTCTTATTGAGTTGGCCAAGTCCACTCACGAGGGAATTGAAACTCATACCTTGAAAACATATTTGTCTACAATAAATGTTTTAAGGCGTTTCATGTTATTTGAAAGGATGTACAGATTAAACATAACTACTTCGAACTAATTAACTATTTGACCCAAAGTTATTTTATTGTTTTCTTAAAACATCTGGCATACTTACAGTGAGATTAATTTGACCACAACCGTTCCTTCAAACAAAATAGTTAAAATAGAAATTTGACAGATTAGAACCTCATTAAATTTATCAACCTCTCTGTTCTGACTCGAAGTTAACAATATCTCATCAATGTCATCAAAATTGAGCTGCAAAAGAAATTAAAAAACGCCTTTGTAACCAAAACACATTTCAAGAATGGAGCTCCATGTCGTTTCGTTCCGAGACTTAGCTTTAAAGGAGGGTGAATTTCCTCAATTTGTCTTCTAGTACAGTATTACGAAGCTTCTTCATTATCTTTCGCACTTGCGAGGTGATTGATTCAGATCCTCTCATAATGTATTTAACAGCTAGATGTATCTGTGAGTAGTACACCCTGTTTACCCACATCAAACATTGCATGAAAAAATTTGCCAGTGGCACAAATGTGCCCAATTGATGCACCAAGTTTTGAAGATTCTTTCCAAAAACTGAAAGGACGAATGATATGAATCCTACGTGCTCACTAGCGCCCAGGTAGTCTTCTGATTCAAAAGGATAGAGTGATAGAAGCATGGTTTTTTAGTGATGCGGATATTTAGATGGAAAAGAAGAAAATAAAGCAACGTAGTGAGGTTCATCTGTTTTTAATCCATCGAACAATTGAAATTTTCTCTGGGAGCTTCATGAAGCTTCTAGAGAAAATTACAATTGTTAAACGTGATGCACTGCAGTGCATCACGTTTTACGGCACATTCTGCTAGACTATGAAGATACTGCTTCTGAGAAGGTCTCGATATGTTCAATGGTTCAAACTATTCACAATGAACGAATTATCAGAAACAGAGAAGGCTTAAGACCTTTCACAATGTTCTGGATCCACCAGTGAATCATCTTCATCAGTTTGAAAATTAAAATGGAGGATTGCTGTAGATGATGTTGCGGGGGATTGATGTTGGATTTGACGAAGATGTTCAGAGTGCACAGTTTCGATTTAAGAAATAAATTTCGTGTAGCCAGAGTTATTCTGCGCTCGTTGAACTCCACATTGGAACTTCCACCGGTCATTTTTTGGATATTTTTTGAGCAGATAACCTGACGATGATATCTATCTTGCTTGTGTGGCTGATTTATTTTTGCAACTGCCATCTGCTTTAACGTAAGTGACTTCCAGTAGTTCTCTCAGTGGTGCGACTCATCCCGTAAATCGTGGAATGATGGTAGAGATCCAATTCATGCCGTGTACATGCTCAAACAGTTCTGCAGCAGTACGCGAAGTGTCACCGTCCTTGAGACCGGACAGGTTATTTTGGTTGAATTTCACACCATCTTCATTGATAAGGCGGCCGCACCACTTCGATTCCTTCAGGAAGAAGTCGGATTTGAGAAGAGATACAATAAGGTTCCTCGCGCGGCATATCTCGAAGAAACGGCTTAGAATCTGCAATAGTTTTTTTTCATCTGTAGCAAAGATGATGAAGTCATCAATCCAGGCCTTGAAATTCTCACTCAAATCAGCGAATCAGGCGGAAAACTTTTACTGAAAGTTGGCATCTGAGTTTGTACCACCTTGTGTTGTTCGCGTTGGAATTACAACACCTTTGGAATTCATAAATGAAAACAGTGGTTGACTGTTCACATGTAGAGGTGCTTGTCAGTACCCGCTGCAGAAGTCGATGGAAACGAATGCCTTCACTCCTCGGACATCAACAAAAACGATAGAAAGTATGAACAAGAGGACAAATTGAAAGAGAACAAATGGGAGTAGTGAGGGAATGTTCATTATGCTCCCGATCTTGTCAAGTCCTGTACGTGGGTGTTGAATTTATAACATTGAGATAATAGAGAATTTCACCGGATGCAGAATTATCGACATGAAAATAAGCGGAGAAATTCCTGTTTGCGAGAATGAGAATAGTACATACTGAAAATAAGCTCGGCTTTTATGTTTGGCATGGGCCAGATCGTTTGCAATGTTGCGTTATTGAAGGGTCGGTAGTCAAGGGTGAGACGATATATTTCGGGTGGTCGTTTCGGAACAATGAGAGGGGCAGATACCCATTATGGTGTCGTTACTTTCTTGACCAAGCAGAGTTTAAGGAGTTGAAGAACATACGTGATCATGAATTCTTTCTTTCGTGGTGGGTAACGACGCTGTTTGGAACGTACCGGCGTGACGTTCGGCTTTAGGTTGACGGGAAGAGGTTCGATGTTGGCGGATGTTTTTGAGTCAAGCTTCAACATGATTACATCACCATATGTCAATACTAATTTGCGAAGCTCTTCGCGTCCGGTATTGTTCATGCCATTTTCCGCTGCCTCGCATATATTATTATTAAGAACATTTTTCTTCTCGTATTCATCTTCCGGTACCATGTCAAGCCACCCGTCTTCTTTATCAAGGTCGGCGTAATCATCTCCGCCATCTGCATGATATACTCCTTCCAGAATACGGGCGACTTTTTCATATGGCGCAGTGTCGGATGCAAACAGGTACGACACGTCAACGACACCGGAGTGTCTTGCGGCGGCGGCGGCGAGAATGTCTCTGTGGTATCTTTCCAGGCTGGACAGATTGTCCCACGTTGCCTAATACACGTTTCACAACTTCGCTTGTCTTACTTTTGTTTGCAAGTTATTCCGTATGCTGATTTTCAGTCCCGTGTGTTAGTATCCTCTACCCCGTTAGCCTTCGTACCGCACGGTTGATCGTCGAGACCTGACTGGCCAAGTGGTTGGCTTGTCGTTGCGGACTTCGAGAGTTCAATTCGCCGATTAGTGGAAAATCACCCAGCGCTGTTCGCGGCCAGCCGTTAGGTCCAACCATAACTTGCGACGCACACCCCAACTTTCAGTGGCTCTACGTGCTTTGGTGGCGTAACAGTCGTTTTTGTCTGATTGGCTGGAAGATTCCGTGGTGTTGATGGTTTTTAGTAATTGATTACCTTTTCTTTTTTGTCCCCTTCGAACTGTGGGTTCGTCATATATATAACATATATATTATGCACCGGAGCGCGGCCCGTCTCACCACCGTACTGGCCTGAACTTACACGTGGATGACCACCGTACAGTACAGTACAGTAATACAAATTGTGTACAGTGAGTCGTGCACATTTGGTGTAATATCTTATTACACAACCCGGATACACTGTGTCCACTCAGGTGTCACGTACAGTAGGTTAACACGTATTTTTGCATTCCGCCCTGGTTGTAGTGAACATCCCTGTACATCGACACGTATCTACCATGTACCCCACAAGGCATGACCACTGTCAATTTCCTTTCTCCCACAGCTTAACCTAACTCTCCAGTCGGATCCCTGCCTTTTTCTCGCTCCTCCTCTTACTTCCCTTACGCAATGGAACGATTAGTCGAAAGTTCGACAGTCTTGTGTATTGAGGCCGAGTGCTTCGCGGACCGGCTTGCCGAGGAGCGAATTTCCTACTGTTTAATCGGTAACAAGCCAGCAGACGCCTCGCAAAACAAGATCTGTACCATGTCGGATGTGGAGTTCGGTATCCACAACAACCGCTTGCCTGAACGTTATAGTTGCAGGTTTCCCATCTGGAAGGTTTGTCGCCATGTTGAACGTTCGAGGGTGTAATAGGTTTTCGACACTATGCTCGACACCAGCGTTCTTCAACCCTTCAAGGGTGTGTCTGTCGATTATATTGTCGTCTGAGCAGGTGTCAGCGCAGATAGTTGCACCATAATGTTTTCCAAAAGTAGCGTTAAATACAACGCTTGTATTTTACACATTACTTGAATCAACTGTACGTTTAGCAGCATCATCTTTAGTCGATCTGCGATTTTCAAACAGTCGATCGTTTTATTCTCTCGGGCATTCCTTGCAGTTTCGCCAGTAGTGACGTATCCCTTTCTTGCTGTGTTCTTCCCAAAGGTACAGCGGTTTTTCGATGGGAGAACATTCCGGATTCTTCCTGTCCTTTCTAGGCCCGTTATGTTTGTCATTTATTGTAGTTGAGGACGAAGAGGTCGAGGCCGCGGGATTTATCGGCAATTACTTTTTTTCCATGCTATAAATTGGCAGTTCACGGCTTCTTTCGACAGCATGGTGATAGACTTCCGTAATCTTTTTCCAATTGCCCATCATAAGCAATCCGGCGATGCATCTTACGTTCCAGAGCCGGCGGGTGCAAAAGATTTACAAGTAGGTGGATCGTTTTCTTTGGATTATTGTCTCAAAAAACGCCACAACCGATATTTTCAAGATGTTCAAAAAAGTCTACGCAAAAATGGGTGATTCAGGCATCTGCATTGTGGATGTGCGTTGGTATCGTGAAGCCTTGAAGTGCACCTTCGATGAAGGATGGATCCACCTCGGCAGCGCTCGATATTTCAATCAATTCCTCGATGTAGGTTTTAATTTTCGCGCCTGTGAGTACTTTGGCATCGTTGATACCTTCCGCAATGTCTTCGAACTTGCCCATAAACAGAAAATTCTTAAGTAACGATGGGTCGATGTATGATTTATATGGAACAATGGTTAAAGTTGAAATTTCTACCTGCTTTGATCGTACCTCCACATCGTACCTTTCGTGTTCGTTCATAAAGCGGGCTACTTGAACGGGTTAACGCTTCGCAAAACAGGCGCTGAGATGGGGGCAATTATTGACACGGTACCGGAAGTTTTCCCCATAATTCCATCATCGAAAGTCGAGGCGCCATCTTTGTTGGCCATCGTTGGCGTCGTGCGGTTGTTACGACGGTGAGATGACAGCGGTGAATGAAGCGTTGAGTCAGTGCGCTGGGTGTTGCCCGTGCTCATCCGCGGAGTAACAATCGAGAAATATCTGATTTCTGTGGCCAGCTACAGACGCGTTGTCTCGCTTCGGTCGTATTCGGGCTGCTGCAGCGACTGGGCGTTAGCTGCTGCTTCGTAATTTGCGATGATCAAAACGGTGATGGGGAGAGAGATCCCCGTGTTTACTCGGTAGGCTGCCGTGCCGGTAATTTCATACTAAACGGACGGCGGTCAAAGAATGCACTGTAAAGTTGTAATGTGTGCTGTATAAAATCGTACGAAATCAGCCAAAGTCACCACCCCGTATCGTGGCCTAGTGGCCGGGAAGCACTGTGCTAAATGGTAGGTCGGGAGTTCGAATCCCGCTGGGTGCACCTAAATGTAGGCGCCCCCGTGGGAGTCTTACCGGCATCGCCCTTTGTGGCGGTGCCGTTTTTGT
>JAULBU010043640.1:0-14049 GCA_032358235.1 Odonthalia washingtoniensis | reverse complement strand
TACCACGTTTTCGTGGCTGAATGTGACGTTGGTCACGATTTAGTGGGTGTACTGTGACGCGGCACTTGAACTCAAAAACTTGTCGCGCGTGTCGCGATCAATTTGTACCAGAGTATGATCATCATCAACTTCATGATGTAGTCACGAATTGTTACGGAACAGTATTGCAACAACAAATCTAGTTGGACAGGAAACCAAAATAAAGAAAAAGAAATATAATAATTGATAATAACGTGGGCATCATGCGGATGAAGTACGAGGCCACCATGACTATATTCGACAGGCAGGAGCATCAGGTGTTGTTGACAGAAAGTGAACCCAAGTTGACCTCGAATGCCTAGACAGTCGAGCACCACCATCCCATATGTTCGCATTTAAACCATCTCAACTGTCACTGCTTTGATCTTGTGGTTAATGATGAGTTTGTTGTTCCTGACGGTGTTGAAGTTAACTGCTTTCCCTTTTTTCAATCAGCCGTTACAATATGTAAATAGAAATGGAACCATTTAATGCTTAATTATATTCTCACCGACAACAAGACGTATGACAATTATAGATCATCCAGGCTCTTCCAACTGGTTAAATAGAGCAGATGGGTCCCTTACTTCTATAACCGAAGCTATGTTCTTAGAAGGAAGAAGCCATAAACCAAAATAACATGGTGTAGTAATGTGGTCTGTTCATCATTAACTTCTTCATGATGTAATATTGTAGTACTATCATCAACCTGTTCATATTACAATTTATGATTATCATCAACTTCTCCATGGTGCAGTATTGAAGTCCGTTTATCATCACCATCTTCCTCATGATGTGATAATTCAGTCTTTTCATCATCAACTTCTTCATGTAGTAATTCACTATTTTCATAATCAACTTCTCCAAGTGCTAATTTAGTATTTTCAACACCGCTTTCTTGATATAAGACTTCAATGCTTCCATCATCATCCATACCTATCGGCATAGCAACTGACCCTGTGGACTCGAGTCAGCTTCCGTTGCACTCACCAGAGTACACAATCGGACCTGGTCAAGCGACGTTTTCGCTTTCTTCAGATGAGATTGAAATACTGCCATCACAATCCATGCTTATTGGCACACCAACCACGTTACATCAAATTATGCAAACCTTTACTTCCTACTTTACACGTGACAACCCAATTAAGTTCAATTAGCTTAATCTCTTCCCATCTAATCGATAGAATGCCATCAAAAAATTGGATCCAGTACCCTCGGCCATCTAAGATTTATAGTTAACTGAATTTCAACTGGGAGGAACGAGGATCCTTGAAGTAACGGAAGATCCAGTATTACTAGACCAGGAACCATTTACGATGTACGTTTGAACGCTGCTATTGTTGTTGACTTGATATGACTGGTGTTAACTCCTCCAATTACATCACCAACACCGTCGATAGACGGGTCAGGTACATCATGTATTCCAGCCAGACAGGCATTCCATTTCAGCTTTACTTCAACAATTTGTTGATCACGTTTGGCCATAGTTGTCTTGAAAGCACTTTCTCTGTTTGAAGAATTTGAAGCCTGGTTTATATAAAAAGGAGTAAATAGATGATTAAATGATCAAGTTAAATGAAATAGTACATTGAAATGTAAACTTGCAGATATCGCTGCAGTGCCTCCACTCATAATTCCTTAGCATAATGCACTAAATGTTCTGAGCTATATTAAATAAATAAAAATCAGTTACTATATTGTGCTAAAAACATAAACACCTTTGCCATTTCGTTTCAAGTAGTGAATTACGAAGAGAACTGGATGAAATATTTATTCTTTATTCTTTTTAACCATACAGTTCGGACAGTTTACGCGTACCTGACGAAGAATTTGAGATTTTTGTGACAATTATGTTGAGGCTGCCGCCACAATATCATGACCATCTTTCATCTTTAAGGTGGGTCAGATGGTTTCGAAGGTGATATTTTGATTTTGACTAGATTCTGTTGTTTCAATTACCGAACGTCTTCAAACATCCATGAATATGTTTCGATTCCACGGAATAGTAACCATAACCTCCTTCAATTTCGCGACAACGCCGTTTAATTTAAACGCATTATTTCAACTTATTCAGCCAATTAATCCGTTGTCCGACCATGATAATCACTATCACCATCATCACTAGATCGAATTCTTGCTTTTACCATCAACAAATCCAGGGAGTGGATGGAACATGCGTTTCGTCTTTACGAAGACAGAAGGCGATAATGATGCTAGATAATCGACGCCAGTTTAATCAAGAAAACATTTCAATGTGCTACTCGTATAGAACAGGCTAATGTATGGCAAAGAGACAATTATGTGTCCAACGGTTCGACATTAACCAAGCAATCGGAACGATTCCATAAAATGTATGTATTTAATACAAGGAACTGTACTTTGTCGTACATTTTTTAGTTCTATCTACCGATGCAGGTTATCATAATCACGTGTAATAGTCTGAATGAATACTCCATTTAGTAGGTCAGAGCGGAATAGTTATTTGTGGAACAGTTGAAGTCAAGGTGATGTTGGATCTATCAACCGAGGAGGGTTATCGTAAACACGTGTAATAGTCTGAATGAATATTCCTTTCAGTAGTTCAGAGTGGAATCATTAGTGGTGAAAATGGTGAAGTCGAGGAAAAGTAGGTCGGTAGTCACTGGGTTGTATTTTATCTTTTCTCTAGACTTACTCGTCTTTACTTGTCTTGAATAGCCATCTGGAAATCGCTGCAACCTCAATCGCTGCAACCCTTCCGTCTGTTATTTCTCATTATCCATCGATTATCTATTCCTCGTGTCGGTTTCAGTTTGTCCGACTGTTCAGCCTCAGTGTTCAATACCTGTTAACTGTGTAAAAGGGATTCTTTCATCGTTTCACTACTTACATTAATATTTATCATTTGTTATATAACTGACCAATCAGAAAGAATCTAACTGTATATGACAGACCGTTGAATATTCGCATAACCCCATCGTCAACGTTACTTCTAAACGTTTACGACTTAGACCCATCGCTCGCTATCCACAAAAAAGTGTCGTGGTCGGGAAGATACAGTAGCCCCCTATTCAATATTCCCATCAGTAATCTTTGTGGGATTGGGTGCGCTTTGTCAATCAATCGGATATATTGACTGGACCTTGTACTGATCGGATGAAGTTCAATTCTTGTGATTCGAAAGAATCGCGAATAATTTGCACGGCTTGTCTTAGCCTGTAATCTAGACCTTCATGCAGCGTTGTAATGGTATCGAACTGTCCTTTTTAGTCAACATTCAATTTTTGGGTGAATGTGTGTTGTGGGTACAGTGATGCCATACTAAGCCTAGCGTTGTATCCGAGGTCGTCAGTCTCATTGTATGCTATAATCTCTGCTTCGTACGAAGAATAGCATATGTTTCATGCTAGACCAATATATCATATGGTAGATCTCACTATCCATCCCCTCTTCTAAAAATCAAATCCCGGTAACCATACCTGTTTGCCCATACTGCGTCGACTTTGAAATATTGAAGGTGGTATCCGAGAATTAAGTTATGACCACTTTCTTGAAGATTCTTACTGGTTTTCTATATGTAACGTCAGACTTCAATTCCCGATTTTCCTTAACCATTCCGTTTGCTTACAATATTTCTTCCACTGTTAACCTCGGCACTTGCTGTTGCATCCAAGATCCGATGAACGCATCTGGTAGCAGTACTCCGGATCCAGCCCATACAAATTCTCCGTCTAGTGATCGGAATTCATTACGCTCATCATCAGTCGCTTTGTCCAACCGGTGCTTCTTTCGCTCTGTTGAAATTTCAATGTACTTGATGAGCAGCATATATGAGTTCATCAACATCTTGATATTGTTGTTCTTGTCTTGCGATATGTCGAATCCATTGAAATTTATGTCATCATTTACAATTGCCATATTGATTGGGAATTGTTTACCAATTTTATCGATGAAAATTTTTATCTCGGCTATCGATCCTGCAATGAGCATGTCATCCGTGACCTTTGCCAGTATTAATATATTTTTCCACCAGCGTCGCGTCGCACCAACAGCTGAGATACCCCGTACACGCAGTAGAACACGGCCTCTTCGATCAGCCAACCCTCCAGAACTTGAGCCCATTGTCTACCTGCCTCCGTTATTACATACGGTAGCTTGGTGATATTCCATAGTATACCGCGTGGTACGTTGCATTATCTGGTAGGGCGCACGTAGATGTACCTTGTGATCGGACCACTCTGCATGTAGGCACCCTTTATGTCAATGCAGCCCAGTTGCAGTAGTAATATAGACGAGATGCTGCATATCAGCCGTATGACGTCGAATTGTGCTTTTGCCGAATCATTGGGTATTTCGTAATTTATTTTGTCTCGGTTTCCGTGCGGGCAGAGTCGTTGTTTAAGTATCTTTTCCTTTTCCCTCTACCTTTACTTTTTTATACAAAGTGCGCACTAATAACATTTTCATCCAGTACCACGTTATGCTCATACACTTCAATATATGATCCTGCCCAGTTGGATTCTAGTTCACTTTTAACCGCCTTGTACAACAACCATTAAGGTGCACATTCCATCTGCATTCGATTGACCTGACTCACGTCAGTTGTGGCGTACACCTTTTATAGGATCTTTTGCTCATTAAATTCAAATAATTTATTTTCGCCTGGTTCTGACTTAGTTGTCCTGTTAACGTTCCTCGTTATGTCTCCGAATATGTTTTTAGAAAAAACCGACTGACGTTTTGTTTGTGAGTTTTGGTCACTGTCTTGATCATCTTCACCAAATATTTCTGCTGTGATTTGGTGTTTATCCTGATCAGACCCTGGCATGTTTTCTGTGTAATTTCCCCCTTTGCTATGGTTTTTCTCGATAATTTTGTTTTCGGTATTTTCACCTATAGGTGTATGTCGATTGATTCCAGATGAGTTTGTTTCCATTGACAGGTATGTGATACCTTGACTCTCCGTGTTGTCAGCTTTATATAGTTTGTCCTCAAGCGATTGATGTGTTAAAGAATTGGCTAGTTCTCTTTTGGTGCAATTCTTACATGGTCATAGGACATATTCATTGGTTAAGAAACTGGACATCCATCACTCGTTAAACAAGTTGGTACTACCCACACTATTTGATCATATTCAAAAGACGTTAATAGTTCGACCCGGTGACCCAACTTACTATCTACGATCTACACATTTGTACGTTTCTAAACTTGAACCGAGTCTTCCGTCGAAGAGCATCTCTGTCTTGAATTCGCTTTTGCTGTTCTTCACCACTTCACCACTATAAGAACATCATTCACGTCATTCTCTTTTGTACTCATTTCTCCGAACTCACTTACTTTTTAAAATATTAAACTTACTGCTTATATTATTCCAGATACTGGTATTGATACTCAGATCAAGAAGTCAACCAACCGGTATTGATACTGTTTCAAGCTCCACCGACTATCCTTCGCACTGTCCTATTATATCCTTACATTAGCCCTTTGATCTAGTCCGTATTGGTGTCAGCTCTTTGTCTAGATACAGTGCTAGTTCCCGTTACTATAGCTTCTATCTCTTTAATTGAATACCACAGTAGCCCAGTTGTCCTCGCACTGTCTTCCCCTTTTTCTCTCCTTAATAAACCATCGATCTTATTCCACCTCTGCTCCCCTCGATAACTGTATCAACAATTTCTACCTACTGTTGTGACTATTTTCGAATCCACATCTATACTTACACCTAAGTAGGTACACGTGGCTGTAATCTACTACCCGGCGCTGATTCCCATCGTCACACAATATAGCCGTTCGACCTATCCGGTATCATTCGACATTCCGTATTCTGATACCTTGCATTCGAAATCCAACAACCTACTCCTAAAATTCAACCTACAACAATAAAAAAGAAAGGAAAAAAGGCAAACCACTCAAGAGGAACTCAACCACGCCCGAACGTCGCGTAAACAAACACAACAGCAACTACCGCTACGGTGTACTCAACTTGAAAAAGAACTGAACTGCGTCCACACGTCACGCGTAAACAGACCCACCACTAACTACCGCTACGGTGTACTAAAATTTGAAGTGACTTAACAAACATAACACAAGATGGAAACTGAAGACGAGACTATAGCACTTCAAAGACCACCCATCTCAAGAACAGGACGCTCAACCATATTTAGCAACGACATGATCACTCGGTACAAGAATTGCGTCAGAAGAACAAGCAGCATTCAAAAAGTAACCCCCTTGGCTGCCGAATTAATCGTCATTGCAAAATCATTCCTCGCAGACTATCCCATAAAAGAGGACAGAATTGAAGAAATTCCGCCTGATAGAGTCTCTCTGCTCCGAGAATTCAAGGATGGACTCCCAGATAATTCACAACTTTTTTGTGACGAATATTTCAACAATCTACTCGCCCCCGTCGGCCTTTTACGCGACATCACAGATCTTTACGATCTACCGGATCCGCCTTTATTCACACTACCACTACTTAAACTCGACCAGCTTGACAGTAAAAAATACTCACTTATGTCACATCTATGGCTCGCATCACTAACTCAACGAATCTCACAAGTAATGGAACGACCGTTGAAACATTTAATTGCAACAGACAATTTGACTATGAACATCCATGACGAATATCCACAACACAATCACCATCGACACCACCTAATGCACAATAAACCGATCCGAACTTACCACATACCACCGAGACAATACTTGATAGTCAAACACCACCAACAGTACCACACCACCCGATCCAACCAAAGCACTGGCACTTAACCCTCAATCCACGAGCTCACCCGAAGAACAACCTCAACCACACGACCATGAAACAAGATCCTATCATTCAATGGGACTCCGAGGTGATAAAAATGGTACAATAAACAGAAACCCCTTGCTAAAAACAACGGAACAGCTCAACTCTGTCCACTCAACTACGAGCTCAGAAGAAAACAACCGTAATCCGCATGATAACTATAGATATACGTCAAAGATGAATTCCGGACAAGTTACCATATGCCATCAGCTCGTACTTTAAAGATCACAGATTCAGTGGAACTCTTGTTGAGAGTATAATAAACACTCTTATAGATTACAACCGCTTCGCAACTCAGCTCGAACTAACTAATGGCCAAAAGGCTTTGTTTTCCAGAAACATCCTATGTGAACCAGCGAGTACTTTCTACTCGAACAACATAAGTGAAAGTATGGCCTTCTTTAACCTATAAGCAATAATGACGTCATTACTTGATTCTGTTGACCGTCAATGTAAGGCACAGACACACCTCGACACGCTTTCCCTACCAACATTCATGTGTGAACAATAAATCACTGATGAAGGCATTGTTCTATTAAAGCTTTGTGCTTATATAGACCGCCTTAATCTACAATGTGACAATATGTTTCGAAATTAAACTTATAAACTGAAGATCTTAAGTTCGGCAGTTGCTCCTTCTGAATGGGAAAAGTTTCCAAGAACAAACTAGATCTCCGGAAATCTCAATTATCAAACATTTCGAACATCACTGGTACACAGCATAACGCTCTTCAAAGAGAAATCGAAGCTCTCCAAAAATAATCGACTTACATGACACTCTACGGTCAATACGGGAACCAACAACAAAAAACATTCTGTAATCTACAAGGCAACGATATCAACCCAATTGATCATTCTCAAGGCCGCAACACAATTACACCAAATTAACACCAAATTAACTAATACTGCAAACCAAAACAGCCCATTAAACTCCAACATTAATCACAACGATCGCGCCAACTTTTACCGCTACGTATTTACACCGTGGACTCCTTCACATCGATGCCACCCTGATCCCATCAAAAGTTTCATGAGCAACCGCTTACTAAATGGAAAACGCTCCGTTTACATATTAGCCGATATAGTAAATGGATGCGAAGAAGACAAATCAGATCCACATGCACTAGAAGAAGTTCAAGTTAGTGATGAAGAAGATAAAGATAATGAGGCCTATGACTTCTCGACGATTGCTCCACATCGCCTCAACATCTCAAACCCATAACGAGAACGACATGCTGAATTATGAGCTTGATGGAAACATCATTGCAACACACATATCAGATACACTCTCAACATCAGCCACTCACTCAACAATTCTCTACCTTCCTCTGAAATTCCAACCCCATCATCAACGGTACAGAGTGATGATGTTTCAACGGAGATCGACTACAATAATTCGGATTATTTCAATACTCTACATTTACCATCTGATTGTTTCACACCAACGTTCTGTGTAGACTTAGGTGCACCACGCAGCGTAATAGCTAAATAATCTTTAAGTAAAATAAACGAACATTCAACATAAAGAAGGAGACATTAGAAACACCAGGATTCAGTTTTAGATTCTGGGATAAAATTTACAGGTCTCTTGGCACCTTGCGATTCATATTAGCAACCCCACCGCATATAGATGACATTAACGTTGACCTTGACATCGTCGATGTTAATGTTCCCTTGCTGGTCGGACTGAACATTCTAGATGATAACGCCCTGATGATCTACAATGTGAATAACAAATTGGCTCACAGAAAATAGCTCGAAAACAGTTATCATATATACTATGTAGAAGAATGGTTTCTACCTCTGTATAAGTCATCATCATCACATCTCCAAACTTTGATGCACCAAATGGACGCAATCGAGATCAACTTCTCATCTGGCCAACTGAAAAGGATGCATCGCTAATTCTTTCACCCTATTCTAGCCAAATTATTTAACCTCCTCAAACTGTCGTTCAAAAGAGACCAGGTATAGGGAAGAGGGAAGATCATATGGAATATTAGTTAGAGTGATGAGTGAAGACCAGACTAGTTTAGTCAAATCGCTCAGAGAACTCTTTTTATAGAAAAAAGAAGGCCTCTATTAGCCGCAATAAAACTAAAATGGTCGGTAAAGTAATGAGTAGTAGTCATATATTAATACGTGTACGCGACTGTAGTCTACACACTATTTGTTCCGTGACTTAGTGACAAAGATACGATGTCGACAGGTTTAGTTGCTCTGTTACTTAGAGACGAACCTACACAAACGGACACATCCATCACAAGCCGATCCTGAAACCATGAATATTCTAAACGATATCTCTGCACTATGTGATCCCTGTCAAAGAATCACATCTGCACCACTGAGATTTAAGAGACTCCTTTGGCTCCGACTCTGCACGATTTAACAGAAGAATCTTCATGGACGTTTTCTTCATCACAATAAAAAATACAAAACATACTATATTTAATATAATTGATGAAGCAACACATTTCAGTTCCGCAGTCAACATCAAGAATGAAACGAAGACTATCTTGAATTGATTGATCAAAAACTGGACCTCGATCTACACCGTTCTACCGAATAGGTTAATTGTAGATCAAGGATCAAATTTTGGTGTTTGTTTTATACGGTTGGCCGCTTTAGATGGGATTCGGGTTGAGAGGACCGGAATATAAGTGCATAGCGATCTATCGATCTGCGGAAGGTATCACACTCCTATACTAACAACGGTTAGGATGAAAATGGCCCAATATTCTAAATCAGATTTCGAACTTGTGTTGGTTTTGGTGGTAAAAGCCATGAACTAAACCGTTGGACCTGATGGACTGGTGCCATCCGCACTACTTTTCGGAGAATTTCTCCGACTTGAGATGCAAGACACCTGCTCCAGATGACCAATATCCGATAAACGTGGTGGGTTAGCAATGTTGGCTCGCAAATATATGCGATGACGTCTGATACTATGCGACACGTGCACTCAAACACAACGCCCCTTCTGCAACAGACATAGTCTATGAGCCATTAGATGAGGTCCTGGTTTGGAGGGAATAAAGACATAGCACAAAGAATGGTGAATACCTGGGACCTTTTAAAATATCATCGGTTGATCTTCCTACAAACGCCTACAAATATTTGATCAACCACTCGTTGATTTGGCAACTGCAAAAGCTCTTCCTTTCAAAATCAGCGAACTTAAACCATATCTATCGCCAGTACGATTTCTTCACATTTCTTCGCCAATCTCCGTCAATCCTTCAATCACGTCATATCACCAAACCCATCAGATGATTGCTTCCGTCTCCACCGACATCATAACCTTAAAATATCCACGCTCATAATCACCTGAGATGTTGGCAGCCTGCAAAGATGAAATCAAAACTTTTATTAAACGTGGTACGTTTAAAGTATTCTTAAAGAAGACTTACGCGAAATTTTCAATATCCGCCCAGGACGTTTTGTTCTTGCTCTAAATTCAACCGTAACTGGAAAGGTGATACACAAAGTAAGATTCTCCATAGGAAAGCACGGGGATAAACTCAAGAATTTTATGGTAAATTCCACTCAATCTTTGCATCCTACTTCACTACGTCTTTTATGAGCTCTAGCTTCGATCTTTGTGTTCAACCTTTGGACGGCCGACGTCACTCAGGCTTACCTTCAATCTTCCATGCAGTTCGCAAGTGATTTGTTCATGAATTCTCAAGTACCAAAACTGGAACTCAATGCTGATGAATGTATTCTGATACTACAGCCTCTCTATAGTTTATTAGAGTCTGGAGACCTTTGGTACCAGACTCTTCAACTGCACCAAAGAAAAGACCTTGATATGGAACATCTCCGCTCTCACTCCAGTTTCACTACATACTCAGTGACCATCTTTTATCAGGAATGTCTGGAACTTATGTAGACGATCTACTCCCCGCCGGCGATCCTTCATTCGAAAAACTATCACAAAAGACACAGTAACGCCTCCATGTGAATCCATGTTCCAAGCCGCCGTGTGACTTATCGGAGTTTTGACTAATATATGCAAAGAATCCATCCTTCAACAATCACAACGTCACTACATATCCAAACTGGAACAATTGAGAAAAGATGCATCATTCAAGGCATTTCGGTCGATGAGGATCAGACTAGCATGGCTCTCACACACGAGGCCGGACTGCGCATACGAAATTTCAAGACTTGCTCAAATAACCGAGTCAACACTCACGAACATGCCTTCTACATTTATTACTCAACTTAATTCAGCAACGCAAAAAGATGTAACGTCAACATCACATTCCTACAACTTGAATTATCAACAATAAAAGTAATGGGTTATTCTAACGCTTCTTTCAGTAATAAGCTATACCTCTCCTCCCAGCTAAGATACATAATATTCCTACAATATGCATCAGACAACGTCTTTCTAATATTGTTCAAATAATACAAGGCAAAGCGCCTCTCCCTATCTGCTATGGCAGCAGAGGTAATTGCGTTCAGCGATCTTTTTGACGCAGCCTTCACTTTTCGTTCCGAAATTTCCACACTCATCAACTGCACTGGCATCCTCGAACTCTTTACGGATTCAAAAAGCTTATTCGACATCATTAACAAAGCTTCGCGAACAAAAAAAGAGACTCATGCTCGATGTGGCCGCTGCCCACCAAGGCTTCACGAATGGAGACATTTCCAAAATCCGCCCGGTCCATTATGAATCAAATGTTGCAGACAGCCCTACTAAGCCCATGAATAAATCAACGTTGAGGAATATCCTCCTTTCTGGAAATCACTGTCCCAATCCAACTCCATGGATCATACATCATTATTCTGACGTATTCTCTTAATTCATCACACAATACACACCATCACCTTCCAAGTAACTCCATATTATGAATCATTCCATAATATGAAACAAAAAGGCGAATTGTTATCGTTATAGTTATACACACACAAAAAGAACACAAACCAAAACAAAATAGATATTAATAATAAAAATTATAACTACAATAATTATAAAAATTATAATATGTACTATCTTCATAACGCTGTAAACAGCGAATAATGGCCCTGAGAAACTTTCACTTTTGGTTCAATTCTTACATGCTCATAGAATATATTCATTGGTTGAGAAACTGGACATCCATCACTCGTGAAAAGTTGGTCATACCCTCACTATTTGATCATATTCAAAAGACGTTAATAGTTCGACCCGGTGACCCAACTTACTATCTACGATCTACACATTTGTACGTTTCTAAACTTGAACCGAGTCTTCCGTCGAAGAGTATCTCTGTCTTGAATTCTCTTTTGCCGTTCTTCAACCACTATAAGAACGCCATTAACGGCATTCTCTTTTGTTCTCCTTTCTCCCCACTCACTTACTTTTTATAATATTGAACTTATTGCTTACATTATCCCGATTCTGGTATTGATAATCAGCTCAAGAATTCAACCAACCGGTATTAATACTGGTTCAACCTCCACCGACTATCCTTCGCACTGCTCTATCAAGTTAATAGGACAGTGCGAAGGATAGTCGGTGTTGAAAGACTTACGTTAGCGCTTTGCTCTAATCCGTGTTTCTGTCAGCCCTTTGTATACTTACAGTGCTAGTTTCCGTTATTCTAGCTTCTACCTCTTTAATTAAATACCACAGTATCCCAGTTGTCCTCGCACTGTCTCCCCTTTTTCTCTCCTTAATCAACCATCGATCTTATTTCACCTCTGCTTCCTCGATAACTGCATCAACAATTTTTACGTATTGTTGTGACCGTTTCCGAATCCACATCACCTAACTAGGTATACGTGGCTATAATCGACAACCCGACGCTGATTTCCATCGTCGCAGAATATGCATTTGATATTGGTGGACCCTTCTTCGTTCTTCTGTACTTGAGTGAGTGTGGCATTGATCCAACCACTCGTGCTTCCACCCATCCAACGGGTTAATTCTGTTTCAAGGACTTGTAGTATATTCATACTCGTGCTTCCTTCTCGAATGATGATCCTGGTTGAACTTTATTGTCATTTCATCGTAGCGCCCGTTGAATCGCATGAATGGCGGTGGTCTCAATATTTGCATCAAAGATGTCTTCTGACTCGACAGACGACGGTATTACAAATAGATGGTTTTTATCCTTTAGCGAGTGGAAATGCACTTAGTACTGGGTTTCCGTGCAATAAGTTCGTTAAAAACGACGCTCTAGCGATGAGAGTCGATGAATTTGCTGTGGTTCGTTCCCGGGTTAGTTGTGACAGGACCGTTTTAAATGCACCGTTCTCACGTTCAAGTCTTCCGTTTTTGAATGATACACGAGCAGTTTTCGGTCGTAGCGTAATTTTATGTGCCAATAGGAACTTTTCCAAGATCGGTTTACAGAATTCTGGATCAAAACTGAAGTACTTTGGCGCTACATGGTTGTACAACCATTGAGACTCAATCATTTCCATGATGTTTTTAGCATCTTGTAAGTATGCGATGGAACGGCCTCCATACCGAATACCGGAATCCACAATATTTAGACGAATAACTTGGTGTCATTCACGTAAACGACTGTGTAATCAACCTGAATTTCCTCATTGAAGGCCTCATTAACGTGCGATAGTGATATTTTCTTTGAGTGGCGTGGCCTGTCGGTTGATGTGCATATGTTGCTGTTGAAGCTATACGTATGCTTCTTGGTGCTTCTGGTTTTATCCCCTTCCTTTATGTTATCGCACTCTAAAACTGAGTCCTTTCCCTCGCCCTTTTCTTGTTAGCTCCTCCTCCCTCTTTCTGTTTTATGATCCTTCCCTTCTCTACTCTTTGTAATATTCAGTTATCGATGTATGATACCCTTTCTCCTTCTGCTACGAGGTAGCCCGCATACGGAGTGGTGGTGATGTTGCCCTTTTCACGTGTACAGATGGCAATACCTACCCTGGTATCACGGTAGGTCCTTTATTTGCTGTGGTTAGACTCGATACTATTGGGTTAGTTAGTACGCAAGCTTTCTCCAGCTACTTCCGTGTTTGACGTCGTTGTCGGATCTAGTCTTTTCAGAATACAGCGGGGTGTTGGGTACAGTTGTGCTGTATTATTTTATTTCGTTTTGGGTTTTTTCCTTCTCTTCATGACGAGGGCCACCTCCTCGTCATAGGTTATAAATCCACCGATGGGAGGAATATTACACGTGTCCTTTCCTCCCGTAACAATGCTATTAATTTGAACATGGTTCTAATTATGACCAATGAATGTACACATGTTAGTGTATTAATTTATACACAATTGTGTA
>JAULBU010043629.1:0-14050 GCA_032358235.1 Odonthalia washingtoniensis | reverse complement strand
ATACATTAAAACATACAGTATCTGTATGCCAAAGTTAATGCCCCATACATTTTATCTTCAAATTGTGTAGATTTTTCTTTAGTTGCCATCCGTAACCATGCAAACACTGTATTTTTCTGTATGTACCCTACACGGACCACCAAAATTCGCATGGCCTAGTAGATGTCACATCCACCCCCAAAACTACACGTTTTGAATTTAGGCATTCAGTTCCGGAAACACAGACGAAAGCTATTTTAGATGTGGTTGTATGCTTTTAACGTTTTAGGGCTTAGAGTTGCCTGAGAAAATCTGTTGTCTTGCCAGTATATTTCGGCTGATTCTGGAAGTAGTTGTTGGTGGTGGTTCATTTTGGTGATTTGAAGTTGGGGTGCAATTCTTATTGGTGGTGAGGAAACGGGTGTTGAAAGGGAAGGAGGTGTCGAAGGGGGAAATTAAAACTTAAAATTAAGTGTTTTAAGAGAAAGAAATGAAGAAATAACGCACTTAGTGACAGAAAGAGGATGAGAATGGACTCATGAGTGTCTTGTTCACTTTGGTAACGTTCTGGAGAAGTTGAAGGGGAGACGACGGATGGAGTTGCACGGTTGTAGTTTCTCCTTCTCTTTTTCTTGCACGTTACTTGCGATCGTATAGTTTTTGCGCTTATTCCATGATTTGGCAGCATAACTTGTCGTAGAAACACTACCTGAGTAAGGCTCGTTTCAGATGTATTATGTTATGTATGTAAAACATGTATGGAAATTAAATTTCAACGTGGTATGACCGCATTGGGCATACATATTTTTCAGTTGATATAAATATTTACATACAATTCCATACATTGTAAGACAATACAAGATATTTTGTTGAGATTCCTCTAGATTGTTTTCTCAAAAAACATCTCCGAACTATCTGAAAGTACCCACCAGCATATCCGAACTCGTACCAAACGGCATTGTAGAACATTCTTCTATCGACGAAATTAAACGAATCACACAAACACAACTTCATCATGCATACAAAAGAAGGAGATTGTCTTCAAATGGGCGAAAGGATCAGCTTTTTGATCGTCTGATTGGAGTCGGTGTCCAAACGAAAGATGAAGTTCTTCAATCTGCTGTTGAATTTCATGGTAGTGGACCCCTTCCTCGCGCCCAGGAAGGTTCTCAGTTAGGCCCTGTTCGCGCCCGACAAGCAGCGTGGACACAAAATGAGCTTTCTAGATTAGTACATGTAATAGGAGATCCATGCCACTACACATATTTCTGTAACGTGCGCAGAAAACCTGAAAGTCGCGCAAAGCTTGGCAAGGCTCTAAATGACCTATGGTCAAATTAATTCCAGGAAAAATTTAATGACAACACTTTTGAACCTGATATACCGGATTTAACAGATGGTATTACATCCAAACTTATAACATCATTTGATCCACGTGATCATCCAAAAACGCACAGGGGGATTTTTAAAAAGAAAATGGACGTGGTTTCGTGGAAAATATACGGTAAGTCAGCGAAATTATTGTAAATCTGGTCAGGGAGGGTCGGATATTTTTACGGAATATAGATATTGATTCCGCAGGTCAGCGAGAAGATGAGGAATTTATTTCTTTTCTAAGATCCCGCTTGATTAAAATGCAAAAGAAGATGGAGACGTGCCTTCGTTAAAAAAATTCATTGATAAATGTTCAATATATTAACTAAAATATACTACGTTCTTACCATCCCAACTTCTTCAATCGCTTCAGTAAATTTTTCACGTACTGTCGACAGTTCCAAATCTCTTCTTCGAGTTTGGTTTTAGACACACTCATCCTGCAAGTCAATGAGCATTTTCAAACCTTCGACGTCTGTTCCAAAAGTCTGTGGGACATTTATCATTCATGATTCGTCTATGATTAATTTGTGCAGTTTTTCACAGACTAAAAAAATCTGTGTGGCTTTTTTGACAGGAACCCTTAACGGAATCCATAAAATTCCCCATCTGCCAACAAGTACACCGAATGCTTGCTCTATGTGGATGCGGGCTGATAAAGTCTAGTAATTAAAACAGTCTTTAGATATGGTACAGTTCTTTTTCGGCCATGGAGTTACAAGACTATTTGTATATACGTATGCCTATCACCTGCTATCCAAAAACCCCTTTGTATACCATCCGTTTCATTCTGAAGAAATCCGTACTATGAACTCAATGCAATGTGATCATGAGATCATCCAGGAGTAACCACAGATACAAAATTAAATCGCAGTTGATGGTCACACAATCCCTACATGTTAAGTGCAAAATAAACTTTACGGTTATAATATACAGATGGATTGGAACTTCGTTTGGTGAAGTTTCTTGGATTTTAATCGCCAGTCCATCTATAGTATCACAGCATCCTCTCAGTGGACAACGCCCATTTCTATAAAACCATTTTCCCACTTCCTGTAGGTGTTCTATATCTTTGTACTTGAATTTTATCTTCAATGCCATGTCTAAAATCGAAATCATTGAATCAATTCTCTCATAAAGCGAGGAGCATGATAGTTTTGATAGTGCAATAAGATATAGGTACGACGCACCAGATAGCCAGCGTAGTGTTATAAAAATATCCAGACGGAGACGCCTACAGCTTGGATCCATTTCCTTTAATAAAGCCACAACTTCGCATAGATTATTAAAACAGACCCAAGGCATTCGAATCATTCGATGGAGAATAGACTCCGGTACATCACATAAAATTTCATTAATTGTACGTGTGTTGCCGAATATATTTGGGCCAACTCTGCCGACGTAACATTTTTCTGATTGTTCACGAAGAATCATTTGAACAACGTAGATAGTAGACTTACGTCTTCTCAAAGCCACAACTTGGGCAACAGACATTGCCAGGTTCTTTTCGTTGATTTTTGTCCTATTTTTATCGTTGATGGGTGAGAAAAGGGACACCAATTTCATAAAAGAATTAAAATCTGATTTTTGATGTCAACATGCACGACAGGTATCATACATAATCTGGAATGATTTATTTTACATAATTCACACGTGGCATATCATACATTATGTATATACATCCACTCATACATCTGGAACCTAAGCCATTCTCATTATGCCACGTGTTTTCTTCTCATTTCTACGAAGGGTGTTTTCGTCCCTCAAAATAGTCATTATTATTATTGTCTACATCTGCCACTGTAATGTAAGCTTTTATTTTACGTAAATTATTTTCGTCAACGTTGGCTGGTAACAGCGTGTCATATTTTCATCTTCATCAGATTCTGGATTTTATCTAGATGTTCGACAGTCAAGAAAGGCAACCTGAAAACAAAAATGACGTGAAAGTTAGAGAAGAAAGTGGCGAAGACGAAGACGAAGACGAAGACGAAGACGAAGAAGAAAACAATGAGTGAGTTAACAACAGCTTTGATAATATTGATATTATATGTGACGATAATAATATTAATAATACACATATGTATTAATGGAGATAGCATGTACAATGTAACACACAACACGAAACTATACCGATTACATCAATTTCTAAGTATAAAGTTACCGAAATATATATTGAATAGAATATTACCTGAAAGAATAAGCAAATACATAAAATCATTAAAATATTCAATATGTGAACATTTTGAAAAGTATATATTTCCATTTGCATATCCAATTATATTATTTTGTGCAATATCTTTATCATATTCTAGATTTTCAAAAAATCTGAAATATTTTAATACAATCATTGAATTCAATCATTTGTTGATATTATATACAATATTAGGTATGGGATCATGGTTTTTAGTTTTTTTAACAAACCCAGGATATATTGTTAAAGAAAATGTTGATAGTTATTTAAATGTATATAAACCTGATGGATTGATATTTAAAAATGATTTTAAAAAATGTTATACCTGCCATACAAGAAAACCAGCAAGATCTTCACATTGCCGCATATGTGATAAATGTATAGCTAGATTTGATCATCATTGTCCTTGGATGGGTACATGTATAGGTATGTATAATTTAAGATATTTCATATTCTTTTTATTTTTCAATTCGTTCATGTTATTTCATGGTTGTTATATATCTTGGGTAATTTGTATAAATAATATGAATGAATTAATTATTGGTAGATACACCAATCCGTATACTGGTGAGACAATTGAAAAATTTTCATGGGGAATTGTTTTTAAAAGAGTTCCTGATGTTATTGTTGTAGGTGTTTGTTATTTGTTGGCTGGTGTTATAGTGCTGATGTTTGGATTATGGACTTTTTGGAATGTTACCAGAGGCGTAACTACGAATGAAGATGTTAAATGGGATGTTTATAAAGATAGAGAAAGAGCATATGGAAAGGGGAAAGAGGGCAATTCTATATGGGATGATTTCAGAAAAGAATGTCATTCTAGTAGTAGTAGAGAAGGGGTGGAAAGAGGAGAAGATGAATTGAATATATCGTTAATGAAATTTGATAAAGATGGATATCCAATACACATGTATAATAATGGGATAATGCAAAACATTTTAGAAGTATTATTTCCATATAAATTGTATAAAGATCAACAAGAACGAAATTCAAGATGACAAAAATTTTTCAAGTGGAACAAAAACGGTTTGATATCCTTGAACATCATATTTCCAATGATCAAATCCATAAGCCATCAGTAAATCTTTACTATTTCCAGTATCACATTCAACAACAACTGTTAATCCTTGTAGTAATGCAATAACCACAATATCAATTTCATTTTGATCTTTTTTGAACTTTTGAACTGTTTCAAGTCCTTCATATGCAACATATAATAATCGTGTGATAATTTCAATTTGATCATCCTTATGGTAATTTAAAGATAGGATGATTGAAAGGTTACGTATTAAGAATGCAGATGCTTTAAAGCATAACCAATTATCACGCTTCGATGTTATTACACTGTCTAATGTATCACATATTGAATGTATATTATTTTCATTTTGTACTATGTGTTTACCGTTCATGACCAGTGCATTTATGACAAGACGTAAACACATCAATAACGGTCTTTCATCTTCTGATTTACAATGTACATTTAAAAATTGTGATAGTTGCGCAGTTGGGACTGTTGTTGAGGAAATATTAGAGTGAATAATGTTATAACGAAGTAAATCTAATGCAGCGAATGAAATATCTGGATTTGTAGATTTTGCAAACTCTATAATATTTTCAGTATTTAATTCATTTTTTGTTTTTGTTTTCATAATTAAATGTTGTTTTATTCTATTGACATTCCCATTTTTTAACATTATCATTTCATTACTTAATTCTTTAGCATACCATCCTTTTTCTTTTCTTTTCTCACTTTCTTCAACCAGTTCACGACTTGAACTCGTACCATTACTTGATGTAGAATTGTTCATAGTAGTAACACCGCCAGTATGAACATCAAATCCAGCTTGTGTTTGCATATTTTCCATAAATCCTTTTACTAATCCACCGAAAGGACTATTTTTAACAATTTCAGCAATACTCATAACTTCAGTCATATCCATTTTCCAACCCTCATCATCAGGAACCAAAAAATTCAAACATCTTTCAGTGAAATGGTTACAATTATGATCGAGTATATCATAATTATACATTGAAAATTCTTCACGTATCTCATTTAAAAATGAACTCAATTCGTCCATACTTTTCGTAGTATGTCCGACATCAACAGTTCGTGTAGGTGTACCGAATGGTGTTTGTCCTGGTATCGTACATTGTATACCACCTCCATAAAAAAATTCTAACGAGTGCGTGCGAAACCCTGTGTGATATATACCGGATAAATGTTGTCCTAGAATTGACTGAGATAATTGCGATGCTAAGCCGTGAGATAAGTCGTATATTGCTATTGATACTTGTGTTGTCATCGCTCGTATGTGTTTATCTTGGTACGTTTGTCTGGAGGCGAAAGATGAGGTAAAATGACAACGTTTGGTTTCTCTTTATTTCTTTATCACAAGTGGTTTAAGCGATTCAAAAATTTGCTGGAAGAAAAGAAAAGATTGTTGAATAAAACGTAAAAATTTTATGTTTTATTACAGCAATTTGTTTCAATAAAATTTATTAAAATTTAATTTTAATATGAATCATACACATATCAAACGTGTGATCAATTTTACTGCTCAAGTCTAATTTTTTTTAAAAAAAGCGAGTACCAATAACACACGTACGTAAACAGGGATCAAAAAATATAAAAAACGCGGCAAAGCAAAACACCAACACAACGGATCAACGTTGGAATTAATCAACTTTTCGTAAATTACTAGTACATCGATTAACAATATAGGTGAAAGGAGATGGTAGACACCAACGATCATCATCATCTTTAGTTTCTGTAGTCATTCCCTCGTCACCATCACCACCACCACCATCATCAACACCATCATCAACACCATCTACAACACCATCAACACCATCACCATCATCATTATCATCATCATCATTATCATCATCATCATTATGATTATGATTTCCAACAGTAAAATTAAAACAACCTTGACCCATCCTTTCAAGTACATTTTCAGTAACCCATTCAAAATAATCACACCAAGTTTCACGACGATGACGATAATAAGGTTTTGTTTGTGGAACAATGATTAATCTTAATTCCCTTGTATCTTCTTTTTCTTCTAGTTCATTTTCAATATCTTTAACCTTTACCATAACATCTGGCTCAGTTTTATTTCTATTATGAATTGACTCAAATATATTTGTTTTTAATGCTTGTTCTTCCTTATTATTACTAACATCATCTTTTTTTATAAATGTTTTATTCATCATTGTAGATGTTATAGGTTCATTGGCTGTTGATGTATTATTACATGTTGAACGAGATGCACGCATATAATCTTCTAATGTTCTATTCATTGTTTGTAAAGTATCTACTATTTCACTCATGGTTCTTTGGGGTATTTTTTTTTCTTTTTCAATCATTTCATCTACTATTTTCTTATCTTTTTGTATTACGTTAGATTGTTGATTTACTGTTTCTTTACTGCTTGTAGTTGTATTTATCTGCGATTGAGTCTTTAATTGTTGTGGTTGTTGTTGATGAGGGATCTGTGTATTTACTTGATTATTTTGTTGACTAACACGTTGCTGTACTTGGGCCTGTACTTGAGCCTGTGCTTGAGCCTGTGCTTGAGCCTGTGCCTGTGCCTGAACTTGTTGTACATGTTGATGATGAATATGCATTTGTTGATGTTGTTGCATTCTTTGAACATGTTGGAAATATTGCTGCTGCTGTTGATGATGTTGTTGTTGTTGCAGCATCTGCTGTTGCATATTTTGAGGTGGATTAGAAATAGGATTATTTGCAACTTGAAAGAATGGCGGCATTCCACTCATTGTTGTTGTATGGTTACCTTTGTTTATCGGGTGTTTGTCGCCAAGAGAGGGAGGGAACAAGAAATTGGAGTTTCCTGTTGATGGAAGAAAAGGTTCTGCGTGCGGACGTAGACGAGTCGATTTCACGGTTGTAGTAGCGGTAGCGGTGGAAGTGGTGGAAGTGGAGTGTCGATCCATGTTTGGACGGGGAAGAGAGAGGGAGACGAAGAAATGGGACGGATACGATAGATTTGGAGATAATTAGAAATGATGTAATCAGCAAATTGCAAAGAAAGACAAGAAAGACAAGAAAGGGGGAAAAAAAAAAAGCTTACATGAAATTTTACAAAATAATATTATTATTGTAAGAATTGGAAAGAATTGCAATGAATATTTCCAATGCAATTTAAATTGTTGCTAATTTCTAAATTTCAATTAATCCAAATTCAAAGGAGCCATCAGCTGAGGAGTCCACATTCGAATCGGTACAGACCAATTTAATCGCTTTAATTTAATATCACCCGGATTCAAAAATCGCTCTCTATGTAAATTTGCATTACTTAAAGCATAACTTAACATATGAGCTCGTGAGTTGAAATGAAATCGAGCACCGGACCCGGTGACAACCGACCATTTATTACAAGGCAACCATCTAAAAAATCCGACGTGCAAATCCAACATTATCATTCTAACTGGTTTAGCCATCTCAGCTAAAACTATACTAAACCCACCTAGACCGACCGCAACATGTTTAGCGTGTTGTATAACAGCAAAAGCATGTTGAACAGAAGCATTAGCGACAAAAACTCTTGACATGTTTGAACAATGAGGTACAGGGGGATTGTTTTCAGTTAATATAATAATATCTCTTGTTGATAAATCACATAATGTTCTCATTAAATGTTCAAATTGATAAGGTGCAAATGATTTCCCGCCTGGTTTTTCAGCTAGATCACCATGTCTATAATGAATTACATCATATTCCCAATTTGGTTTTTGTACATATTTCGAAAGTTTCTGAGTACCAAAATATCTATATAATAATGGTTGAAGACATCCTGAAAATTGCTGTGTTTTGTATCGATCTGATAGAATACCAATTATATCACAATTATTGTTATTTACCAGCTTTGATACGTATGGATGTAATTGTTTACCTAAACAATGACAATCACCAGCTGAACATTCTTCAATTAATATTTTTTCTTGATCCAATGTACAATGTTCAGGAAAGTCCATATATGTTTTAGAATATCCACAATCTGAAAACATTTCGCTTAAATCATAGTCATGTTCCGAATTTCTTGATGGAAATGCTAACTTTTTTTTATAATAACTTGCCAAAAACACTGCTAATTGATTTAATCGAAATACTGCTCCTATTCCCTCTATACTTTGTAATCCTTTAACACCTACGATCTGTATACATTTCAATTTACCAAGTCTCCTTACGCCTGGTACTGTTAGTATTGACGGATCATCATATTCAGAATGATATGAATCATAATCCGATGTTAATTGTCTTTCAAAGTGGATTGGATAATTTACTTCTGTTGGAGTACTGATTAAAGTTGATGAGGGTGGTAATGCGTAGGTTGTTTTTGGCGTTGAAAATGGAGAAAATGAGAAAAAGGATGAAAGGATTGGTATTGATGGAAGATTGTTATTATCGAAAAGCGCGAATAATAATAATAATTGGGTTAATATACCTATAACTAAAATTGCAGATCCCCTTCGTATTTGCTGTGGCTTTGTTTGCAAGCGATGTTGATGTGCTCGCCATAACGACTGTGTTGATTTCAATGTAGCTCGCATCAAGATATATACAGTTTCGTATGCTAATGAGAATGGCGCCACCGGTCGCCGTCTACCGCGGCTTGTAGTATCAATGATGATGTTTGCTTGAATGTTTGGTCCCTGTTTCTCCAGTTCGATCCCTTTTGTTTTGCCTAGTTCGGTTAGTGTGGGTGTGCTCACGTCGCATGGATTGATGTAATACTTGGCGTGGGTATAAAGTTATCGGAAGGTGGGTCAAAGCATTTTACGGTTCACTGAGTCTGCGTTCAGTTTCGGTAAACGAGCTTTTCCTTTATACGTCATGTCTGAAATAGGGACTCTGAAATCATTGCAATAAAAATAACGCTTAACGCCTACTACGGTTAACTGTATTCTTTACAAACAATAAAATGGTACAGCAATGTTACAGACAGTGAGGGGGTCCTAGCACACCCACAGTAATTAGAGTACTGTACAAGTATGAGAACCAAGGAGGCGCAAGCTACGAATGGGTATTAGTGTGGGTGGCACGTGTACTGTATAATTGGTATGGTCCTTGTTTGCCCCCGGGGCGAATTGACAAGGAGATGACAACGTATGGGGCACAACGTGTGGGGCACATTACATTGCAGCTCACTTTTTACTCTCTTTGCAATCTTGGCAATCTGTTCCACACCTGTAGTGCAACATAAATATAAAGGAAATTTGAATTGTTTTTTTTTTAAAAAAAAGTGTTTTTTTTACTCCGCTTTTTCTCCCTTTTTTTTTAAAAAAATACTCCTCTTTCTTATTATTTATTGCTCTAAATTAGTATATTTTTATTGTATTTTTTTTAAAATCTCCGCTTTTTTAAAGAAAAGCAGAGTATTCATACAAATTATGTTTGGCATGGCATGAAGAAAAACAAGATGTTGAGTTGGAGTAAGTTATTTGTAACAGTCCAGCGCGACAGAAAGAAAAAAAAACAATCAGAAATTGATGACGTCAACGAAAATCACACATTCATTTCGACATAACGGCGTTGTTCTGTGACTTCCTTGCCCATGACATAGACGAGGTAGGGCGGTCAGTGAGGTTGTAGGGTTTCGGAGTGATGTCGTCATCAAATTATTGGATCTCTATTTTGTTCTCTTTCTTCTCTTTTGACTTTGCACTTGCACTTGTACATGTACCTGCACCTGCACCTGCACCTTTCCTCAACTCTACTTAAAAACATTTTTTGTTGAATTGTTTTGGAGTCTCCCAAGCCAAGCTGGAAAACAAGTTGCCAACGATATAATCAATGGACAACAGAGATGATCACACAAGTAAATCAACCGACTCTTCTGAAAGGTCATCAGAAATTTATCATCATGTTTCAAGCCCGTTATCTAAGAAATCGACGAAATCAAATAAGAGCTCGATTCATCGAATCCGAAAAAGAGATGCGTTGAAACGAATTGACTGTAAACTGTTAGAGAATGATGACCGCATCAACAAACTCGAACAAGAAATCGAAAGTGTTATCGCAAGATTTGCGCATACATATTAATTGCATACATATTAATTTGTTCTTTATGGGTAAAAAATGAAACTCCGCTTGTATTGTACATATATTTAATTGCACCGTTCGTGCTTTTTTTTTTTGTTTTACGTTGACGTTAATTAAAAGTTGCACTCCGTCGTGTTACGGTGTCTTTAAAGATTATAAATATTTCGCCATGGAACAACTAGGCCCTCGTGGTGTAGTGGTTATCACGCCAGACTTTGAATCTGGAGATCGCGGGTTCAATCCCCGCCGAGGACTCTTCTTTATAGATCGATCTGATCTGACTCATCAACGCTATACAATAATAATAATAATATTATTACCTTCTGTAAGTGACCTCATAACGGCGAACATCGATCGGACGTCCTCGCGCATCCATAAATCTCAGGTCGTTGTTCGTCAAGTAAGTACAAGTTCTCTGCAAACCTTTTATCCCATCTTCTTCACCATTACCCCTCCTCTGCATCTCATATACCGTCGTCGTTTCAACATCCTTAATCATCGGTGACACTCTAATATCATCGGTGCTTAGCGCAACCTTTTGCCGAACAGTTTCACTCGTCCACAACGCCCACCGCCCATCGCCCAAAAAACCTTCTTCCTGCTGTCTCGCCTTTACAGAAAGCGAAACTGAGAAGATGTTGGGATTAATGCGAAGCGTCATATCAACATGAGTTGCATCACCATCACAATAAAGTACAGCTGAGTCACCTATAGCAGCACGTGCAATGCTTGATACATTGTAAGCACGATCTGCTATTGAATATGTGCTTTGTGGACGAATGAAACGCGTACTGTATTCTAAAGGTGGCGCGTCGATTGTTGATATAACCTGCTCGTAAGACCCTGGACGACCGAAAAGAACAGGCCCACAAGGAGCTGCCACAGAAAGTAAAGTAGACTCTGTTTTCCAGGTACCGAAAAACGACGGCGGGTACAGAAGATCCGTCGATTGAATTGATGGTCGTGGTAACGGCGGAGAGGGGAGGGAGAGACGTGTAGAGAGAAGTGGTGGCGAACTCGTGGAAATGAATGGCAACGCTTTGGCAGACATGGGATCGAGAAGAAGAGCAGCTATAGAGGAAATTAGGAATGCTCGACGAGAGGTCGTATTGGCAGTCACCATGGCGCGCTTTTGATTACGCACAGGGACATCGTTAATTTCATGGCATTGACTGCATCGCAGGGTGAGAGAAGCACCAGTGAATGATGATGTGGATGTTGGTAAGGCGGAGATCCAGGCAGGAGCCATTGGCTGGCAGTTGCTGGATATGTCGATAACAGTCAAAGTGGTGTTGATCGTTAATAAGTCAAACAAATTTCTTTTTAGGGTTATTTGGTTAACCTGCTACAGAAATGAGCTGATATCAGGAAGATTCTTCTTTTCTTTTCTTGGCAATACTGTAGTACTGAAATGAAATTATTTACAGTAGTTGGTCGCAAGCGACCAAAACTTTATCGTTGTCAATACAAACAATCAACTACACCGGCCACCGTAAATAGTGTCACGAATAAATTAGTGTCAATGACGCTAATTGTTGTGAACTGGTTTTAGTCAATTATTTAATTAGTGTCAGTACAAAAGACGAAATGTTATTATACGGAAATAGTGTGGGTCAGTAATCAGTGGGGAATACCATCGCCGTCGTCCGGATTTTCAAATTCATGGCGATGTTTTTTGATAATTTTTTGAAGCTCTGATTTCAATTGGCGCTCCTCCCATACGCCATTCGTGTTCAAGTCCAACCAGCAAAGAATCATCTCTTTACGCGCATAGGTTGAGCCGTTCTCATCAGGTAGTGATTAACACTGTAAAGCATTCTATTACTAAGGTTACTGTATATTGGATTTACAGTTTTTAATGTGAGACGGGGCTTTGGATAGCAGGACTGTATCGTTGTACATCAAATTTTGATATTGAGAATATATACTGCATACTCTCAAGAAACCCCGTTGGGCGGCGAAAGCCGCCGAGATGGTCCGGCCAAGTGGTCAGGCACCACCTTTGTGTTGTATTTCTGCACTTGAGGCCCCCGGTTCGATTCTTGTCGGGGGCCGGTCTATACTTTTGGTTCCTCAATAGTGCTTCAAATGGCAATTAGTGTCACTGACACTAATAAAGTACTACGACAATTAGTGTCAGTCGGGAAATTAATGTCAGTGACACAAATACATGTGGAGACGAAATATTTGAACAAAGTCAAATAGTGTGACTGACACTAATTACGGTGGCTGGTGTAATTATCATAATCACTTCGACAAAAACGTTAACTGCATTTCTTCTGACACACAGGCTCCCTGCTTACAGTCCCTGCTGGGGCGACAGTTTAGCTGACACCTTCCCCAATTACTACGCCTTTACACTCACGTAATGACTGAAATCAACCGGCCTAACCACACTCGTCGCTGGTCTGATGCGAGCCAAATTTCCGATGACTTGCTCTGCCACCTCGTTAATCGCGACTTCCACACACCGCTACGCCCCATCTCCCCAGTGGTAAAACAAAGGCGCCCTCCAAATCCCCGATTACCCGTTTCCCCCATCAGACCAACTGCTAAGTTTCGCCGCGCGTCTACTCTGCTGTCACAAGTGCCACCGACATGCGATTCTCCTCGACCTCTCGGTCTCGCCTTCAATCATCAAGTGCGGTAACTGCTGCATCTCAACCATAACAGACTTCCTTCTCCTACTCAACACCGCCAACAATATAGCTCATATGGCGAACACGTTACATGCCAAGAATCTACCCCCCAAAAAACTCAAGGAGGTACGGCCTCGACCAACCGTACCGTTTTAAACCCAGCCCCTCTCAACTCGCCGGTCTCCGTTACTCACAATCCGGCCTCCCTAGACATCCCCCCGAACAGAATCAACTTCAAATAGAGCTTGACCCCTCAAACTACCTTGGCTACTGACTCCGAACTAAAGACCCTCAACGAATCCGTTAATGCGATTTCAAACCGCCTTGATCGCTCAGTCTCGAGGGTCGACGTCATTAGCGAAGAAGTACAGGAAATCCGAGAGAAGACCGACTCAGGTTTTGCCAGGGTCGAAGACAACCTCAAGAAAGAACTGATTAAGCTAACTTCAAACTGCAGGCCGAAATAGATAATCAGAAAGATTTAAAATTCAATGACAACTTTAGCTCGATTTCCAATAATGTTCAAGGCATACTGAGAATACTTGACAACAACGATACCTCTCCCTATGACAAAACCCCAGATCTCATCCCTCTTACTATCTTCCGCCCCCTTCCCACCAATCAAGTACCCTTTCTGGATCATAACGAATTAGTTACTGCCTCTAGTTGTTGCACCCAGACTTGATTGTTCCACCAGTCATCCTCCCAGAGAAACCCCTTACAAGTCACTCCCAAGGCCTTGGAGTAAGAAGAACCGCATGGGCTCGCTGTTCTTACGAGGAAGTGGCTTCAAAC
>JAULBU010043618.1:0-14058 GCA_032358235.1 Odonthalia washingtoniensis | reverse complement strand
TGAATTACGTGCAAAATTATTTGAATCTCAACATCGAGCAGCAGTATCAACAGAATTTTTAAATCGATTTGTTTTGCGGTGATTTAGCAAATGCACTTGATAGTGATAATGTAGATGCTACATTTATTAATGCATTACAAAAATTATAACAGATTCATACTGATTCACGTACTTCATTAAGAAACAGAAATCAACGTGCAGGGTTAGAAGCTTTAGAATTTGCCGCTACAAGAAGAGAAGAATCTTATGAAAAAGTGTTTAGATTTGTACGATCACAATGTTCTACTTTAGATGTTGATGCGTAGCAACAAGAACAAGAAGCATTATTCCGTGATGCTATACGTGCATTACGTATAAGACCGATGCAATTAAGATTATGTGCTGAAGAAATAGGATCTGCAAGACGTGTTTCATTATTTGGTAGATTTGTAAATGCGTTAACTAAAGGGGGTTACGGTAGTATACCACCACCTATTGAATTACACGAACATGACGCTATGAGATATACAAATGATATGCTAGCATGGATACATCAATCATTAGCATCTAAAAAATAATTTATGACAAGATTATTTATATTACATGATGATAATAATAAGTTGGGTACACGTGAACATAATGAATAATTAGCTATTCGAGTATTCAATACGATTTTTGATGCATTATGTAGACCGTTTCGTATTCGTTTTGAACAAGCATTAGAACTAACATTACCGGTTGTCATATTATAAAAATTGGCAAGCTTATTACAACTTAATCAAATACAATGTCACAATTATTAGAAAATGAATCAGCTTTAGCTGGAATTTTAATGGAATTTAATTCTTTAGCGATATATACTTTCTTCACGACATGGAAGAATAAAATGGAGTCATTTAAATTAGCAGGTCTTCGTCCATTAATTGATTTAATACCACCTGCAGCTGTACATCAGTCAATGACAAGATTAGAAGGAATTATGTCTACTTTAGAAACAAGTTTAACACCCAAAGATGCAAGACAAGCACAAATAACAGCTGCTCGAAAATACATTTATAACATCCAGAATGGTTAAAATTTCTGTAAATTTACTGCATATGTACGTGATAATAATCTTGTCTGTGAGGCATGCTGAATCTGTCACGGAGCAATGACACTATTAATGGCCATCACCATTAATAATTTTTTGTTTCAAGTTGTTAATTTTGTTTCTAATTTGTTTAGTGCCAGGAAATTCTTCCGGAATACATTTAACATCTATGTTCATAATCTCCATAAGCTTTTCAACGCCTCTTCTGCCAGTAATATTACGCTCATCTAGAACTATTCGAAGTATAGCATCACTATATTTCTTGGACATAACCTTACTTGTACGTAGACCGCTTCCACTCGGTGGTTCCACATATGTCCTCTGTTTCCCCTTAAAATTTATTCCATTCATATTATCATCTTCCCCCATATGTGACGTATTTGCCTCTGCTTTGCTTCTTCCCATATCAGTTTCACGCTGCATACCATCACCGTTCAAATTGGGGTGGGTTTCGTCATTTCTCGCTTTAATCCTACCTGCTTCTTCATCCTTCGACGCTTTGTATGCCCTTTCTCCCCCAATTTTCTGCGTTATTTCCTTCTCTGTTGGCAAGTCATATCTTTCTGGGTATGCCTTTTTCAATGCCTTTCGCATCATACCTGCACTCATTTTCGATCCGCTCACAGTATTACCCATATCGAATCATGCCTTCAGCTGAGGAGCAAATTCGGTCACTCCTTTCTTTGCTAGACCCACGCCCCATGCAGGCTTCAATTCCCAGCCTTGGTTGAAACCCATTTATTCGTCTTCTACTTCTCTCTGATAGTGCAAAAGATAGGGTATGACCTCCATTCTTGTATAAATTTTTATGCTGTTATGTTTATATATAATATCAGAAGCGAATACCACTGCGCGACTTAAAGTTTTTTATCCAGCTTTGCACTGCAATTTTCTGTGCGTTTGCGTAACAGCTCTTCCTTTCGATAGGACATAGCACATAAATCACAATTTTAGATGTCATTATCCCCTTCATATTTCATAACGTAATCATAGTTTTAATTAATAGTACCAGACATATTTCCTCCTGCCACCTCCTCTATATCGTTCTTGCTTTCCAGTTCACATGACTCCGTACGTTCACTTCCGTCATCTGCTTCACTCAATTCATTATTTTCTTACCCCTGTTCCGTTTCATTAATACATCCCAGCATTGACACAGCATCTACCACAGCACTATATTCGTGAATATATTCCTTCGCTGCATATTTATGGAGATCGTGCATGTGCAATATAGTTGCTCATGTCTCAACACCCTTAAATACATTCCCATCTTTCCTGTATATAGGTCTATTCTGTATGTTCCGTATTGTACAGACCTCCTCCGTACTGATCACAGATCAGTCATTATGTTCATGATTTTCATTACTGTGAACACACAAAATTTCGGTTTCCTTCTTCTTCTAAATTTTCGTCATAACACCTTTCTGTCGTTACTGTTATTTCAATGCAGTTCTTTGGAAGAAATTCTTTTCCACATTCAGTGCTACCATTATTCAGTTTCTTGGAATATTTATCATAAAATATATACGTCACAAATTTACCACCAGAATAAACAAACTATTTTGCTATTACCCCAGACGGTATAATATCAAATATAAATTCTCTTGTCCATCCTATACTACAAATTACCTTTTCTTTCCTAGCCTTGATCCATTTCTCCACTTTTTCATTTCGTCTATCTATTGCTATTAAATCTACTGCTGTGTTTTGTACTCCCCCTTGATATGTTAACGCTTCAACTACATCCTCTGGTATACTAACATCTTTTTTGGTCTCAACAACAAATCGCATTAGATGTCTTTTCGCAACTTCAAAATGGGCGTCAACCATCTTAGAATCCTACGCCACTGTATGTAATACACCACGTAACGTAAACCGATATTTCCGTGATATCCAAACTTCAACCACAGGAAATAAATCGTTTTGGTAACACCTTGCGTTATCAGACACAATCCATAAATCTATACAATTTGGAAGTTGCTTCCGTATTCTAAAGAGTAGTGCCTCATAAACACTCATAGTTTCCACTTCATCCTGTGTTGTATCGTTCTTCATTATTTGATCTACGAAGAAAATATCTAAATCATCTTTCGTCTGTACAGACGTTCCGCCATTTTCTGAAGTTGTTGTACAAACCACTTCGCTACTTTTTTTGTACTTTCCCTGCTTTCTTCACTGGTTTTCTTCTTATTCCTTCATTTATAACTCTCTCTAATTCATCAATATCAGTATTGTAGAACACACCAGTATCATGCCAGCTCATGCCCCTCTTCCCATAGAATTGTGTTGTTGATTCCCTATGACGTACAGGGTCCAACTTCATCTTTTAATCCATGTACATTACAGCTGCAGTTCCTGGCTTCATTTGTTTTACCTCCTACATAACCTTTCCAATGCGTTCTGTTTGAACGAAAGCACGATGAACATGCCCCATAAACAATATAATTATATGCTTACAATCTTTTACAGCAACTATTTCTTTCTTGTATTTACTATGTATTGATGTTTCAACCGTATCCAACATTTTGAAAATTGATAAACATTCCTAGCACTTTGAGAACTTACATGCGAGAGACTTTCCTTGAAGTATTGAAAAATTGACATTATGTAACAGGTCATCACTTGATGACCCTAAATGTGTCACATAATGATATTTCAAAAATTGACACGCACTTTCCACCTCCTGCAACAAATCCTTCTTCATTAATTGATTCACCACTTCGTTCTCAATCACTCTTTTCACAACATCCAAATTCTCATAGACAAGGGCGCTCGGAACGTAATCTATGCACCCTTTTCCATTTACCATTCCTTTTGTTGACGTTGAAGCCATACTGCTGAACATAGTTCTCCCTATTTTCCGTGACATATATGAGTTTTTCGGCTCTAGACTGTAATTTCTCCACAAACTCTCCACAGACATTGTTCTTAAAACACTCGGCAACTTTTTACAACTACTATTCCATTTCACCTTTTTCATCCCCCATGATAAATGTTGGACATTCTCACTTCGCAAAATAAATTTTACGCACTGCTCTATTTCCAAATCAGAAAAATGTTTTCTGCAATATGTTGAATCCACCAATTCTCCATGATGGCGAAAACTTAACCAATCATCACCACCTTTCTTTCGTGCCATTTTGAACGCTCCACTGCGGTACCTCTTCTTTTTACCATCATGACAATCAGCTCCAATTAATGTTGTACGATCACTTTCAGCAACATAAATATCTGTTTTCCCTATATCACATTTATTACGTATCAATTCATCACATAAATCATCGCCTTCACCGTCAGTACTCCTCCCATCATTTTTTGTCACCATATCATCTATGTATTTTCCTTCCACTAAATCTTGCATTTCTGCAGATATTATATGCGCAAATAGACACGCACGAAGCATTCTCTTTTTATGGCTTCCTTTCTTTGTCTTTTTCAAAACATGAATCATTCCTTGAATTAATTCATTATTTTCCGATTTGCTTCTAATTAACTTATTGTATAAACGTTTCCCATCAAGTGGAAATATCATTTCTGTAATCTTCTGTAGACAATGATCAGCTTCTTTCATTAATCCCTTCTTATACTATTGTGATATTTCATGAAAATTTTTAATTTTATAAATCTTGTTCGGAACATTGCGAAATGTAAATCTGTTTATTTTTGCTTTTTGAAATAAAATTCTTGTGAACTTTGGAAAAGCTCCAAGATTCCCCTGCACGTTTTTGCACCATTTCGAAAAGTCAACATCGATATCGGTTGGTAGTTCGCATTTTCCACATTGGTGAATGTTATCCATTATATGGATCAGAAGGACGGAGATGTCATTAGTTAGTTCGGATGTGTAAAGTTTGTGGAGCACAGAAAAAAATTGCTCAACGGAATTGTATGGACTGAGAAACGGGCGTGGGTGTTGCATGTCATGCTACACTGTTCGGAATCATTACAAAACTTTACACATTTGTATCAATAAAAATTTCTTGACTGCACTTTCCCTTCCTTCGCACCGGTATCTGCAATTACTTGATATATTACTTAATTCCGTTACAGTTCAATAGAAACGTTTCAAAAAAAATTGAAGTAAATTAATACTCTGAGTTCGTCTTGATTGTAAGGAAGACAGCTGACACTCCACTGAGAGCATGGAGCACAATGCGAGGTCGAAAATGCTTTCCACTGACTCTTGTTATGAAAGTAGAAGTTTCTGCAGAAATACAATTTTTTACTTATACTTGTTACTTGCGCATAGCAACGAGTTAAACATCATCACTGCCTCCGGTCGCATAATTCCTATTATACTGTCCTCGGTTAAGTTTGATTATTTGGCCATTTCATTACTTTCTCGCACTTTTCTTCCACTATTCCTTCACATACTGGCGATTTTTGCGCGTGCCGCCATGTGTAAATTTTCCTTTGTCTACACCGAAAATCATAATTATTTATTTCGGCTTAACATCCCCTACCATGTTGACATCGTTACAGTCACAAATTGTTGCATGAAACCTAACCATGAAATCGACAGTGCACATGGTTATACCACTTTGTTATCCGTCCAGCAATGTCCTTGCTGAGCATGTTAATAAATTTCTTGCAATATTACTGGCTCATTATTCTCTATTTACACGTGTATTCGGAAATAACGAAATGTTATTTCCCAAAAGTTCCCGAAATTCAATAACAGGCATCGTCTCAACACTCAATCATATCACTATTTTCATCATAGCTGTCAAACGCATGGTGCTACAGTCATGAAATTTGGCGAAGACAATAAGAATGAACAGAGCTTTCGAATGGCACCTTTTCCATCGTAATCGGTTCTGGTCGAGCTTCTTCAGACCATTTCCATATTTTGAAATACGTGTTCGACCGCTGCGGGTTCTGCCCTGAGATCACAGTTAAAAATACTTTTTTTTATTAAACATACAATTAAGTTGAAACTTTTTTAAAAAAAAACAATGAAGTTAAAACTTGAAGGCGGCGACGTAGAGCGTATTAGACTAATACGCTCTACGCAAGACTATTAGTGGGTCGACTTCATTCAAACATTGAATGATCCCATGCAAAACAAAAGTTTGAAATAAATTCAGTAACTGTATGAACTACGGTGGACGATCCTTGCAATGGAACACCATTATGAGAAAAGACTTAACATTCGTTGTCAAATGCTCCCTTGTTATATATATATATCCATTGATTTGACTCGATTGACTAGAAACCAAGAATTCGGGTTAAAGTTTTAAAGTATACTATGATATGTCACATTTACGTTTTATTACAATGTCATTGTTATTTATTTTTGTGTTGATACTATTTCACGACCAACCCAAAAATGAAAAATTACATGAAAATAAATATATAAAAAATACTATCGTGAAAAACTATATCCGCCATACATTTCAGTGGTAGAAGAAGAAGGATGTTGTGAAATAGATGATGTAGGCAATGTACGTAAATATCTATTATTGTTATTATTATAATAACCAGTATAATAGTAATCTGGTTGTTGTTGATGATGATGATGAACAGGAGGTAAGAAAAATGGCGAATTATTTGATGGTGAAGGTGAAGAATATGGATTTTGAGGTGGTGGTGGTGGTGGTGATCTATCACGTAGAAATCTAGAATGAACAAATGATGATGAATTCCAACGTCCGCTACTCATTCTACGTAAATTTCCTGAATAATTTCGTGTAACATATCTTCGAAATGATGCAGGTGATGAAGACCTTGATCTTGATCTTGATCTTGATGATGACCTAGTTCTTGTCCTCGGTGTTGGACTTGTTGTTCTGTATATCATATTATGAGCGACATTGTCGATACCATTTGTATCATCATCATTAATTATACTATTAGTATGCATAGTACCTTCAACAACAGTTTGTAAAATACTATTATTTTTGTTTATATTTGAATTATTATTATATTTTTCTTCATCATTTCGATCTATTTCATTTTCAATTTCAATTTCATTGATATTCACATTATTGAAAGTAACATATCTTTCGGCATTCAATGTAAACGCTCTTAATAATTTAGATTGAAAATTTTGTGATTTCGTTGCCAATTCATGTTTACTAGCTTTAACTAAACCAGGCAATGACATATTGCCAACCCAAACTAAATCTAAAAATCTATTTAAATACTTGTCAACTCTATCTTCTTCATGTTCTTCTGATTGTTCTTCTGCTGCTTCTGCTTCTGCTTCTGCTTCTTCCTCTGCTTCTGCTTCTGCTTCTGCTTCTGCTTCTGCTTCTGCTTCTGCTTCCGCTTCCGCTTCCGCTTCCGCCTCTGCTTCCGCTTCTGCTTCCGCTTCTGCTTCCGCTTCTGCTTCTGCTTCTGCTTCTGCTTCCGCTTCCGCTTCTGCATCTTCTTCTGCTTCTGCATCTGCATCTGCATCTGCTTCTGCTTCTCCATCTGCTTCTGCATCTTCTCCTTCTTCAGTATTTTTATATAATAACCAACAAGTTACAGCATCGAAAACATATTCTTCAAATCGTTTAGGAATTACAGATTTACTACAATTTCTAATACTTTTTAAAGTATCAATAGCATCTTCAACATTAGAAATCAAAAAACTATGGCATTTATAAAGCTCTCTTAATCTCACACATATAAATCTATCAGAAGCTCTTATTAATCTATCTGCATTATGAAATTTAGCATGTTTTTTAATATGTAATACATTATCCATACATAAACCAGATATTAATAAACTATCCATAAAATTAATCAAATCTCCATCATGTCCTACCTCATACCTACGAATAAATGTAGACATTGGTATAACATCTTTCGAATGTATTTTTAATGGTCTACCATATAAATATGAAAGGATTGATTGAAATACAGATGATGGTATGTCTGATGGTAAGTTAAGGATACCGGTTGTTTGTTCAGACATTGAAGATTGAAACATTGCATGAAATACTGGTGATGATGCTGATAATATACATCGATGACAGTCAAACATTTTTCCAGTTGATGTCTTCACCGTCAAGTCATACAATGGGTTAGGACATGTCAATAATGATGATAGGATTGTTGATGGTAATGTTTGAGATGTAAATGTACGGACTTCGGGCGATAATTGTTGGTGTTGTTGTTGTTGGTGATGAGAATAATATTCCATAGCGGTGATGTGATGAGATGAGATAAGGAAATGGCGACGTTGACGATGACGACACGAGAATGGATGGAGAGGTGCAGATTTCACCGTCTAATTGTTTTGATTGTACACAAAAAAATATTAAAAAATAAAAATATGATTTACTGTAAGCATTAAAAAAATTACATGCCATTTTAATCAGTATGTGATCGTTGTTGTTGATGAGCTAGATGACGTTTATATCGTTTATAATAGATAGAAGCTTTGGTACAAAATTTGACAAGTTGAACAAAAACAACGAAGTTAGCAGCCCATAAACTCCAGTTAGTTCCTTTCTCTAAATTAATCATTTCAGATGTAAGATCAATAACACTTCTATCTTTGCTAAGAGCTCTACGATGACGTTTACTATTTTTATTTAAAATTTCAATTTTAGCTCTACGATTCCATACATATATATTCCCTTTATCACCTAACCACTCACCATCAAGTTTTAATACTTGTTCACTATAAATGTCATGATCATTACCTAACTGTGCTATACCACCTGGTGTATTAACTATCCATGAAATGATTTCACCAACAGATCGATTACCACGATATGTTTCTATGTTGTTGTCATTATGGACTTTCATGATTGTAGGGAATCCTAATACCATCATGTTGTAATTCATCATTGAATCTTCTTGGGCGTTTATAGCCACTATACAATTACCACGTAGTTGACGAGATACAGATAACCAAATAGGCCATATTGCACGACTGTGTTCACATTGACTTCCTCCATGGAATAATACAAACATTGCCCCTCCCGGGCATGGAGAAGAAGAAGAAGAAGAAGAAGTTGATATCTTTTTTGATGTTGTAGATGTTGATGCTGATGACGTAAAAGTAGCTGATGAAGTTGACGATGGAGATGAGGGAGATGATGAAGGTGATGAAGCACGTGCATTTGCTAAGTCACGTGATGTAATAGTTCGTATAAGTCCTAACCAACCATTGTCATCACGTACTGCAGATATAGGAGAAGTCATACATGCATGATCCCTTAATGTATAAAAGGCAGAACTTGAAGATAATGTATATTGTAATTTTCTACGTACCACTTTTTTCACCAGTATACTTGATGATGATGATAATGATGAGGAACTACTCAAAGTGGTACTGTTTTGTGAAGAAGGGAGTCGTTTAGATGATGGTCGACGACGAGTCGTTGTACTTACCATTACTATTCGAGATAATGTGTAATGAAGATGATCAATACCTTTAGGTGCTATTGTCTGTCCGCCAGGACGACCTTCGTCCGTTAATGAACCATCCGTTGTCGTTGATAATAACAAAGTTATTACCGAGGCCATGTAAATTGTGAGATTAACCTTCATTGTTTGTGGTAGTTTGATTACTTTGTATTCAACTGGTGCGCCAATGCACTAAGAGAAAGAGAGTGTTTATGAATGGGTAGACCCTAATAATTATCAAAAATTTGATCCTCCAATTTTCTGATTGTGTTGGTACATGATCCGTCTTCAGTATATTATAAATTTAGTGTGGGTATTTATTAATAAAATACAATTTAAATTAGGGAACCCTTTTAATTAAAATTTCTCGTTCTCCGCTGTCAATGTTTCTCATACCAGTCTGGCGGCCGCTCTATGACCCAAACATCTTGATTCCTGGTACCAATTCTTCAACACAACTACAAGTAATGTATCAGGTTGTGTTTTATTTCTAAAATGATTCCCGTATATGTTTAACAAAGATGACGTTATCAAAGCCTTCAGGAGATGTGGAAGAGAGATGATTGATTTATGAAAGAAAGACGAAGGATTCTCCTTCTAGGCATGGTCGATTCCAAAGAGGCTAGACCTGATTTTCGGGTGTCAAATTTGCATTCTTGCAGAAATTAGGTCTTATGACAATTTTTAACTGTGACTTTGTTTTATTACGCGCATTCTTGGGCGGATGTCGTATATCACCCGCCATATGAAGGGGTGATTCAATATTTATAAAAGCATCGAGATATGCAGTTGTCACAGTCATTCTTTAACTTGTATTTAGTGTTACATCGGGTACTGGTTGGGAAAGGGCGCGGCAAGACTGTTATTTCTATGATTTGTATGAAGTTTTCCGGGACAAATAATCAAATTTTGAAATTAATATTTTTTGTGATGTGACTGGCTTGCTGAGAGAGAGAGAGAATCGTCACTGATTATCAGGTGTTTTAATACGATTAAAGTGCTATGCGAATGAGCTTGTAACGTGTAACATTACAGTGAGTGATTAACGGAGAGAAAGACTTAGTCTCACAGAGAAAAGAGAAAGGGGTTTGGGAAAAAAAGGAGGTTACATAAAAGTAACGGAAAAGAAGAAATAAATGTGTAACCTAGAGGTGTTGTGCATGAGAGTATACACAAATGAGAGAAATGAGGCTCATAATTGTGGAGCGTGTGGGGTTGATCAGAAGGCATATCTCGTAAGGAAGGCAGTGGGTTGTGTTGCATCATTTGTTTCTTGTGCTGCGTGACTGAATGATAGACCAGATGATGACAAGCAGACAATCGGGAGAGAAAGTCTCACACTCCCCCATGCTTGTCATTGTCTGGGATTACAGAGTGCTGGGTTGCTGTCTTGAATGCATCGAGAAGAAATGCGTGGCGGACCAAGAGAAGGGGTTTTGTGAGTAGGTCGGCGAGATTATTAGTTGTTAATACGCGGAGTACGTTGATATTGGAGATTTTGATGTGGTGGTGAAGGTGGTGAGATTTGATATCTATGTGCTTGCGCCGTTTTGTTTTCCCCCTGTGCTTGGCGATGTCGATGACTCCGTTGTTATCGAAAAGGAAGGGGGTGGGCGGGATGATTTCTGGATGAATTTGTTGTAGCAATCGTCTGATCCAGAGGGTATCTTGAAGCGCTTGGCTCGCTGCGAGGTATTCTGCCTTGCAGGTGCTAACCGCAATGGTAGATTGTTTCCTTGGGAACCAGTGAACGGGAGTTTCGTATGATGTGATTATTGACGGAGAGGTGTAGCAGCGGTAACTCACCTTGGCATAATCTGAATCCGAGTAGCAGATAGAAGGATAGAAGGATTAGTTGATGATGCGGAGAAGGTGATGCCTCTATTTGGGGTCACAATTAGATAGAGAATAATGTGTTGAAGTCGAGAAGGATGTATCGTGGTTTGTTTCTTCAGAAAACGAACGAGGAGGCCTGTTGCGAAAGAAATATCGCTGTGATTGCTGTCCGCAACGTATCGGATGTCACCTAAGGTGGACATGAATAGTAGTTTTTGCTGTTCATTAAGCTGTGTGGCTGAGATTTCATCGTCAAAGACGGGTTTGTGTGGGAGTGGGGTAGACCGTGGATTGCAACCTTATAGATGCATTTTCATTGCCACTTTCCGGATGAGGGAGGATTGGGAGAGATTGGGAGAGATATATGTCCTTATTTTTGGAGTTAGTAATTGTCCAACCTAAGAAGGTGGTAGGTAATCCTAGATCTTTGACGGTGTATTTGGCCGATAGGTGTTTATAAAAAGAGTCAATGGTAATAGAGATTATGGTGATGCCAGAAGAGCTTCGATTAAAATATACGTACGGATCTGCTTTAGATTGAACATAGGAGGGAGAGGATAGATGAGAGTGTAGGCCGGTTAAGTAGATGTAGCAGGCGGGTTTGGATCCGTAAAGGTTCATTTTCAAGATGCCGTAGGGGCATCCCGGAAATGGGAACGTACCTTTTGAGAGAGGCATTTTCCGAACGTAGATGATTTGTTCAGGGTCATACTCTTCGTGAGAAAATGCTGAAGAGATGTCAAAATGACCCAGAGGTTGTTGTTTTTGCCGGGCATATGCAAACAGTAAGCAAAAGGACATCTTTTCAGCCGCATTTGCGCTGGTAGTATCGGGATTACAGTGTTTTGCGGCTTCATTAAGTCACCTCGTATGGCGCAGTGCGCCTTTCGGGCGAGAATACAATCATTTGGTGCGCGTTTATTTTTGTACGTAACGGTAAGTGTCACAGGTTTGTGTTTGGTCCGGAGACCAGGAGATAGAGAGTCAATGGGGATCCAGTTGAATACGTTATTTCCATTTAGCTGACGAATTTCTGTGTCATGTACCTCACATAATTGTGTGGAGTTTGGATATTTGTGAAGCTGGTGGAGGTGTTTGGGAGGAAGTGTGTCAGAGGTAACGATGGAGGGGGTGGGTGTAGATGATATGTTTTAAATCCGGATTCGGAAATATGGGCCGGATCCAAATCGAGGTGGTAAGGTATGAAGTCTGACGATCGACATATTGATGTTTTGGAGGTGTCGGTAAATAAAATGGTTTGTTAGGTCGCATTTTTGTTGAGAAGAAAACGAGCTGGGCGCGAACGGGGGGTTAGTTTGAGTTTGGCGATGGAAGATATAACGACATTACCCAGCGCGCCAAATGGGAGGAATGAGTGTGGAAATGGTGCGTTATGTTGCTATATGGAAAGTGAGGGTTGTTTGGTGGAACAATGGGGGATGTGGTTATATTTAAAGGTGGCATCCAAAAGGGCGAAATACCAGAAAGATTTTGGTCGTTGGCTATGTGAGATGGAGGCTCGTGAAGCGTTCATAAATATACAATTGACAAGTTCTGCAAGGGAGTCGGATTGCGGCTGATGAGGGGCTGTAGTCGTTTGCTGTAATCCGTTATTTTTTAGAAAAGATGTTGTGATGCGTGATATGTATTCTTTTGCGTTGTCAGAGTGGAAGCGTGTATGGTGCTTTACGTGTATGTTTTTAATGAACGTTAGTGTTTGGGATATGATTTTTTCCAGCTCTGCCCGTGAACGTATAGGTTTCTCAATAATGTAGCGTGACGCGTCATCTGGAACGTGGCAAGGTGGCGATGGGCCCGTCTAGATGGTGGATGGATAGGGCCTATCGTATCACTCGAGATGGAATGGCCTGGTGAATTTGCGTGGTGGGGGGAGGGGCGGTGAGGTGCTTGGGAGGCCTTGCCATCGGTGCATCCCGAGCATGTTATGATGGCGTTGGGGGGAGGGGGCATGTAAATATTTTCTAACGCGGGAAACGTTTCCCATTGGTGATGGTACGGAGAAGGGGAAGTGGCGCGTGGTTGAGGGAGAAGTGAAGAGCGTGGGTGATATAAAGGGTAGTAGGTGTGGGGGCTGATGGAGTCAGTGATGAGAGTTGTCTTTTGCGCGTGGATTGTGTCGGAGCGGTTGGTGTTAGTGGGGGATGTATGCGGTGCTGTTTATGCAGGCGCGGGGGGGTGGTGGTGGTGGTGGTGGTGGTGGTGGTGGAATGAGGATGAAATTGGACGGGAGATTGTGGTGAAGGATTTCCATTAGATGCGGACGATACTGGTGAATTGGGAGGGATAGAGCGAGGAAGGCGGGTCGTGTAGTGCAATGCACTTCCGGAAAGGAAGAAAAACGACACTAAGGGTGTTTGAAGTCCTCGTTCCACGGTAGTTCATGTGGGCAATGCATTCAACCAATAAAAGGGGAGGTAGGATGATGCTGAGTAAGTAGGTAGCTGTCGTCCCGGTGTTTGTAAGAAGCCGGTGTACTTGTGTGACGACGTGAGTCGGATGGATGGGGGGTGCGCGCAGAAACGGTTGGTAGATGGTCCAATGTCTACTCCGTGAGAAGGGAGGCGGTTGGAGCGGTTACCCGTGATGAAGCGGCGAACGGTCGCCGGTTCTTGTACACGCTTGTAAATCGGGGGAATTGACTAATGCTGGCGCAGCGGACATTCTGCCAGAGCCGAAAGAGCTTTGTCGTAGCGACGAATGCAAGTTAGGGGTAGATGAAGTCTGATAAAGGCTTGTTTTTATTAGAGTTTAAGCGAGACACAAGCAAAAACCGCTTAAGTAGGCTC
>JAULBU010043596.1:0-14062 GCA_032358235.1 Odonthalia washingtoniensis | reverse complement strand
CTTGCAACATCATTCCACATGACGGAATGTACCGTACGTGAAAGGAAAGCTCATTTGGAACACATAAATTTAATTTATTATAGCAACAATTTCAATCATCGTATTAATAGTAAGATTTATTCATTACATGCCAATAGATACCACGGCTGGAAATACCATCATACATATATATATCGTGTTCACTTTCATTCCTGGTCCTGAAGGATTCTATATGTTATACCATGACAACTTTTCATACTCAATACACGCCCAACAAACAGCTTGCAGTCAAAGTCCTTGTCTCTCAAAATTGTTATGATTTCTTCGACTGGTTTCGTACCAGTAAAACCCTCCAAGAATCACAGCGACACTGCAAGAGATCTAAACAATAACTCTGCTCGTACAAAATGCAATTCCAATGATGATTCCTCGTTTTCGCATGATCTCGACACGCCTTCATCTTGAATGCTCATTTTCCGTTTTGCCCAATGGGGACTGATATTAAAAACCATGGAATGGTCGCTTAAAAGATGGGCTTGAACTGCCAATGAAAAGAGTGTTGTAGGCTCAATTATTGTGGAATTGAGAACTAAATGTCAATTGACTGGGAAGAGTTGTGTACGACGAACAATTTGGGATTCTATTTACCCATAAAATTGATTATAAATAATTTTGTTATATATTTGCAACTTGAATCGTTATTCTAATTATTTCAATTGATGCACATTGGCAAATGGCATGAAATGAAGTTTAGCGGTTTTCGGACACAGTTAACCCTATCTTTGCATTCTCTCTTAAAGTAATAACATCATATTACTGTATGATATAAAAAACCAACAATAAGTTTCCGATTTTGTACGTGTGAATCTTTTCCTTCCCTTTCCCTTTTATTTTGGGAGTAATAACCTAAATTTCCATGGATTTTGTGCTGTAATGTTCCAATTTTCAATACTTTTTACTGCTTCAGTGCCTTCATTTTCCGATTATTCACAACTTTTGGAGCAGAATTCACACTAGGGATTCGGAGCGGTTCTCTCCCTCTTCACTCATGAATGAAGGAACCGTCCACATATTCGGACAATGGAAGATGTGAATTTTAATCGATGACGTTCGAACAAGAACAACATTATGAAAAGTTTCAGTGACCTCCCATGTAATCAACTAACAACTCAACCCTGGAAGTACAACATGTCCAGCGGACAACACATTTCAGGTATGTTCAGATTTCTTCTTCATTTTCATCATTGACGAAATATTCCTCCTGTTTTGGCCATGATCATATTTCCTTTCCTAACCATCCTTTCTTATAATCCGAAACAGTATCACACGATCATTTACGACTTCTATCTCCGCATCTTCTTTCAACTTTTCATGAATTATTTGTTTTGAAACGATACGAGGTATGTTCATTTCATTTCTTCTTTTTCCAACCGCTATCAGAACTGAGTGATATTAAAAATTTATTAATCACTTCTCACGTTTATATTTCGTACAATCATATGTTTTTGGTTCATAACATCGAGAAATGATGTTATGATCTCAAGTTTTATTGGATAACAACCAATATTTCATTTATGGTACCCGTACCTGGTGTGCGAAATATGTCTTTGGCAAGTAGAATTTTCAATTTTGTCTTGTTTCTTACTTTACTATTTGTAGTACTAACGAAGGAACATTTTTCTTTTATTTTTCAATGATTTCAGAAACAGATTCATGATGTTCGTAATGTCATTTCACTGATATCACATATGGGGTATGTAACATTTTAAATTTCGGTCTTGTTACTTACCTTACTACTTTTAGTCTGACAAAGAGCACATTTTTCTTTTCCCTTTTGATTGATTGAAATAACACGTCCTTTCATTTTTCACCTTACTAAACTATTCTCTACACATTTTATCATATCTTTGTGCGTTTATATTTTTTCGCATGTAGCGATATGGTATTTAATTATATGCCTATTTCTATATCATTATATGTATGTATATCAATGCGTAATTTAATAAATATTTCTCCTTTTTATAGCATATACGCTGTACTACAAATTTTCCATATTGCGCCTATTCCCAGTTTCAAACCTAGATTACATCCACAAAATATTCGATTTGCGCAGATTCCTTTACAGTTAAACTACCCGTCTCTACATATCTTGCATATTTTGTGCAAGTTTCCATAGAAAGTTCTGCACTTCTTACAGATAACGTTTCAGTTCACATTCATAAAGATACAGTGTATAAATGTGAAAGTCACTGAAATGATTCGCGTAACTACTATATACAGAGATTCGATATTGATAAATCATTTGCCGTTCTTCATAAAATGTAGAACCATTGTGTAGTACACGTACAGGTTACTGCATATTTTGAATATACTTTGTAATGGTGTACTGCACAATTCTTCACGTTACGTATGATTTTCATGATGGTGTACTGTACATTCGTTCATGTTTTGAAGATATTTTTCAAGTAAAACTGAACTGTACGGCAAGGTGAGGAATCATGAAGGGTAGAAAGCATAAAGCAGATTTCTCGTACTGCAATATGCAAACCACGTAAACTTCAGCATTATGCACAATCAACAGATTCTGGTCCATGATACATTATCGATACTGAGAATTCAGTAGTTCATTTTTTAGTTGAACTGCCTTCTTGCGGTACACCGCAGTTTCAGGTCCTAGCTCCCGTATGCAATACATACGAATTCCAATGAAATAGTTGATACTTGCATGCATTCCGAGACTGCGATGAATGGAAGGGAACTTTCTTTTCCGAAGACACTGACACTACTGCTATGTAATTCCGTGGTGAAGCTTCTAGTGTCAGTTCGACAGCGCGTACCAAGCAGACAGGTAATAAATCTAGCTGCATGATTGCTGTGAGGAAAGCGATAACGATGGGGTCGATATGGATTTCAGTGAAGGTACTCCAGCATGCGTCATTTGTACGGTTTTGGAACAGGTCAAATGGCCCAAAGGTAAGAAGAAGAGGAAGAAATACCTTGACAAATGGAGGGAGAAGAGATGGAGAAACAGGGAACCACAGAGGTACGTCTCCTAAGAGAGGTGAGGAGGTCTGATGTGGTATTCAACCAGACGATGGGCATGAATATCTACTCGAGCATTTTGTCCTGTACTAGATACAGGCGCGTAGCGGGTGTAATTAGCTGGCACTGCTGTGTAAAGTACATAGTTGATACTTCTGAAAGCCGGCCAGTTGGACACCATATTTAATTCTTACAAATGTCTCACTTATACCATATTTCCAATTTTAAATCCCTCCCGCTTCTTTGGATCAGTTTTGGTCATAGTAGTCCTCTGCAAGACCACTCGTCGCGCTCACATTTTAATCGCAGAAATTATCTCAACCCTACAGTTTTACAGTGATGAAGAATTCAACCAGACTGCTGGATCACATGGGAGGATGCGAGGTTGAGATACAACCATGAGTCCAAAGGGTGAAACAATGCCCATCTATGGGCCGCGCCGATATCAGTACAACCCTCCAAAGTCAGCAAAACCCATGAAAGGGATTACAAACGATCAGTCGCCCAACGCTCTTCCTGATCGTCCCAACCGTTCTATCTGCTCGCCCAATGGACATTGTGGAATACGCTCCAAAGTTTTGTAAGAAGTTGCAGCCGCATCAGTTCTCAACTTTCTATTTTGAATGATAGCGTAATTTGCAGTTCTTGGATTATTCAATCTGTCGTTATCCGAAGGTTTATCTTCAGGGAGATAATGGAAATCATAAATCTATCTTGTAATGAATCAAGGGGAAACTGCAATCCATGCGTTCTTTTTCGATCCATCACTTGCCGTGAATTTATGTGAACAATTGGCACCGCATTTTAGGAATTTCGCGTTAGATACCGAATGGAAACCCTCGAGATATGGTTTTGTAATTTTATTGACTCCCGACGATATTTATGTAAACGAATGTCCCATAGTAATGACAAATGACGAAATATTCATCAATTGTCTTTTCTGCGAAGACCCGGACCACCTTTATAATATTTTATTGTGGGTGGTTTCATGGAAGAACACACTGCCCTTTCTTCCATTGCAAGCAATATTTTTGTAGGTATTCCATTGAGCGCTCGCTTCCATGGTATTTTCCACTTATCCCACCGTATGGGAACACCGTTATCATACAAGGATGAATCCACAATGGCTTGTGAGATGAAGTGAGGAACATGTTCAGGGGAATTCTGTACTGTGGCAAGTCCAGAAAAATACTCCATACATCCTTTCTTTTTTAACGGCAATGGAATCCATCTCTCTCAAATATTTGTTGTGCTGCACGTAGGTCTTCTTCCGTGTCCTCAATGACGGATTTATCTTTGAGTAACTGACGAGAAAAAACGTCAACCAGTTGTGTCCAGCAGTATTTCACATAATTATCATCCATATCACCTCCGATGAATTTCCTATGTTTTGGAAGAATCATACATGCACTTTTCACAGAAAATGGAGCAGCGCATGGATCCACAAACAACTCACCTGGATGGGTAAATTTTAGAATAATACCTATCATCCTCTGTCTTGGATTTTGGTCTGGTCGGAGTGTTTGTCTTCGACTGGACGATTTAGTCTGAGATGGAAGTAATACCTTTTCGTCAATAGGGACCCTTCGCGTGTTATTCATTTCATTACATGTTCCGGGATGAACAGAATTAATGAACCCATGAAGACTGTGATTTAACTTTTTTATGTGTGATCCAGTACCACACCATTTTCCAGAAGTCTACTGCATGTTCAACCAAGAATAGATGCGTGAGACGGGGTGTTCTTGGATCTGATGCATAGTAACCCCTCGTATTCATGTAATTGTGCGGTGTTTCCTTCACACTGAAAACACTTATTTCAGTCTTGTATCCTTTTCCAATTTCACCATCTTTGGGGTATTCCAATGGGATTAATTCCTTCATCGACTTGACACTTAATATGTTGAACCCAGAAAGAAAATTTCATTGCCGAACAAAAATAAATTCGCATGACGTCCAGGTGCCAAAACGGTTTCCGAAAAATGTACCAATTCTTTCATGTCTTCTACTGTGAACTTATCGTGATTTGAATTTTGATAGTCGTTGATATATCTAATGTTGTACGGAGGATCTGTTAGGATGAAATGAAAATATGTTCAAGATAATATTATCTTGTAGAGTCTGACCCATTGCATCTTTATTTGTGTCAGTAAGGGAATGAAAATCGCAGCCAAAGCAGCAATAGTAATTCTGCATACGTATTTTCAGCAATTTAATCGCTTTCAATCTCATTGTAGTCAGCTCATATAAAGCTGCAGGTTAGACATCATACTCTTCCTTAACTTCTGTCTCTATATCCGAAGATTGGGCTGGATATTTCCATTTTTTGTTTCCAGTAAGTTTAGATTTCTCATATTTCTTTTCAATTCTTTTGAAGACGGTGAAAGTTCACACCTACCAACACCTGTTCCCGTTTCACCTGAAGCCTAAATTTCCTCATCAACACCTACTATAATTTCCATGGTGTTACTAACTGGAACGGATGAGATGAGAAGCTCGGGAACATGACCAGGTACACCAGAAAAGTATTGTGGAAATTTCAAACTGTGCGGATCACAAAAGAAGAGTTCAGCATTGGAGTTGATTCCATGTTGGAATCGGGGTCGTACATCGAAATGTTGCACAATATTTTGTGTAGGTTGGTAAAACATGAAGATTAGATGTAAGAAAATGCTGCGTCCATTCTGTTTGTTCTATTACAATATTCTTTGGACACCAACTGTTTGATATTGACTGGTTCATCATCTGCCGTAAATTTCGTTTCTCGAGTAACTGGAGAAAAACCTTCGTTCTTTCTAGAAAGAACTTCGAATCTGGATTTTGCTGAGTTGTAGAAGATGTACAGTGACATAATTGTACTGACGAGAGGAATGTACATTGATGTTTCCAGTCATGTCCACGCCTTGAAAATTGTTTGACAAACGAACCATATTATAGTATCAGAGAAATGTTTCATGACGAGAATATTTCTATTACGTGTCTTAGAATCTTTTCTCTGCATTGGCTTCGAGACAAATGAAATGCTAAGGTGACAGAAGAGACATTAGAAAATTGTTTGAATATACGCGTTTAATGGGCTACGTCTTGGTCTTTTTCCAGTTGACTAGATGATCATGTGAATGAATGTTGGGCCAACTAATAATCTAGGCGAAGTGAAGCTGTCGGTGAACAAGTCAGTGAACATTTACAGTGTGCGGTAATCTCTACAAACATATGGTATATCATATAGATAGCCTGTGCGCCTCTCGCCATAATGGCGTGAGACGCACAGGCTATCTGACGCACTTGATGAGAACTCATTTATGCTGGGAACTTGTGACCATTCGCTCTTATAGACTCGAATAGCGATTGTTTCAAAGAATATTTTCTGAAATTCGCCTTGCTTTCGAAACGTGTTGTTATGCCCTTGGGAATTGGATCATCATGGTAACACAAACACTCGAGATAATTATTAAGCTGACATTCCTGTCGTTGAAGTTTTCTTTGAAAGATGAACCAGAGAAACTGCCAATAATGGAAAACAGCTGGAATCGAGTGAATTCAGAATCAGGTACTGAGTTTTTCCCGATAAAGAATTTTCCAGTAGATGTTGGAGATGACATGTTGCGGTGTTGCTCAGTTCCGTGTTGCAATAGGGGTTTAAAACTGTTGGGGAATGGGATGTAGAATGTTGAAATAGATTGAAAATCCTTGTGGCTGATGTTGGTGAAGAAGAATGTATGGAGTGTGAAGTTGCTGTTGAAATGGACAAGTTTTACGGCGTTGCATTTTATTTGACATGATGTGTGTAGATGTTTATTCTGATATGATGATTTTGAAGAAATTGTTGCTGCAACAGTATGATGAAGCTTGTGGGAGATTGTATTAATCGAGTATAGGCGCAATAGTCGATGTTAATGGTGGAAGAATAGGAACGAACGTGAAGAAGGTGATGTAACGGTAGTAGTACCACGATTTTATGTCCTGGAAAGTAATATAATATTGTGATATGGTATATATTGTAGAAAATTAAATATTTAACTTTCCGCACGTGGTCGATGAGCCTGTTTGTACTACTGAAACAGACGAAAAAACAATGAAGAACATTTCCTCCATATGGAGGCCGTTAAATTACAGAAAATTAAATAATTGCTTTTCTGTTGAAAAAATTCAATTATTTAATTTCTTGAAATTTTTCGGCCTCCATATGGAGAAAAAATTGTGCAATTTTTCGGCATCCATATGGAGTCTTTTTTCTATAGGAAATTAAATATTCAATTTTTTGAAACAAAAAATTAATTACATAATTTCCTGCAATTTTCGGCGTCCACATGGAGCAAATGTTTTTGCATAAAAATATTTAATTTTTTGCCACAAAAACCAATAATTTAATTTCAGCAATTTTTCGTCGTCCATATAGAAGAAAAGTTTTTGCAGGAAATTTAATATTTAATTTATTGCAACAAAAAATCAATTATTGAATTTTTCTCTATAGTTCGGCATCTCAGACTGGTAATATTTACTGATTTTCGCTTTTGTTTTTGGAATGTCAATAAAGTATATGGTAATATTCTCCAAAATAAATTAAATGTTATTCTATGAATAGTGAGATGACTTTCAATCACTTTTTGAAAATGGATTCAAACCATTTCGGATTTTTCCAACTGTTTTCAATAATTTCGAGATTGATTGTCCCAAACATTCTGTAAATTCTCCCAAAAGCCCTCCAAAGCAGACCCCAATATATGTCAAAAAACAGTTTTGGTAATTTTTGGCCCCAATAATCCAACCTTATTTTGGGCAAACAAGAATTATGAAGTTATTGACGTAATTGTATTAAAAATATACGGCAGGGTGTGGTGACAGTATCCCCAAAGACTAGTAGTCGAGGTCCATGGGTGACAACTTCTCACCCATGGACTTGGACTACTAGTCTGTACATCATCACCACATTAGTTTCTTGAACGAACAGAAGTGGTGATCATTTACAGGAAAATGTTAACAACATGGTAAAAGGAGAGAAAAACGGTTCTCTTGATGAAATATTCAACAACAAAATTAATGCATTCGTTCAATCTGAATACTATGACGTGGTGCCACCACGTCATAGTCATCAGGTCTAACTTTTCACCCAGTGGGTTAAAAGTTAGACACTTTGTGAAACCTTCACATAGTGGTGCAGTGAAAATATGTTGTCCTGTTTACACAGCAGAACAAATTGCAAGTATTTTGTTCAAAGACGTGCACAAAAACCCCACTGCTTCAACTTCTGGAATTTCCTGAATAGTTCAGTCGAAGTGAATCTACCATCGACACCCTTTTTATAGACACTATAGTACCTTACGTTCTCCTCATGAATCAAATTCCCAAACACAGGGACACTGACATGATCTAGAGACTGCTGACTTATGGGACATAAAAAATGACAAACCATCCATAACGGGCTTACTTTCGTACCATCTATTGCGAAAACTATTAGCGGAGTCTGATCGGCACACTGTAAGGGTATTTCATCACAATTATATGGTATACCATTCGAAGTCGTTTTTTATGATTTCAACAATCATATCTTCCCTATTTGTTAAAAATTTCAAAAAATTGAAAAATTGAAAAATCTAGCAACTTGTTAAAATTTTGGAACTTTTGATTAAATGATTTCAATCTATTTCATTTATTATATATATTCAATACTTCTAATAATTTAAAAATAATCGATTTAATTATTTCCTACTACAATACCAATCTTTCCCATGGCACAGAATGGTGGTCCCCACTGTATGTTATTTCCGACATCGTTTCAAAAATCAAATGACATCCAACAACAATGGTTTCGACACATTTCTATGCAATGCTATGTATTGAACATATTCCACCAACATATTGACTAACTTCAAAAGGCATTCAATAGGATGAACGTGAAAGAAAAGGAAACCATTACAACCAGCAGGAACAGTAACAATTGGTTGTATATGTCGGGGGAAGATGTTCCATCCATTGACATCGATGGGTCACTCACCGAAACCAGCAAAGTTGATGAAGTACCATATAAAATATTCAGGCATGATGTAACAGACAGATCTATGTCTGCCTAAAAATGGGCGGTGATTCAGCTGGCGCAAACCAATTGTTGGAAATTTAAGATGACATAGGTTCTTCTGCTGTCGGCAAAGTCATCCAGTTTCTTTGAAAAGAAACGATCAATGCAGACATTTTTTGTAAGGAAATATGCAGTTTGAAGCAATTTATTTTACATGTTGACAAAACAGCCACTCAGAGTCTAATTGGATCATGGTTTCCAAAATGTTTAGGTCCATACAACACTGCTGCAAAAAATACTAGAAAGGCCTTTTTATCAGAGTAAAACATCATTGAGATTCTGAGAACAGAAAGTATTGTAGTAAATGAGAATGACGTGAAATTAGTACTATGTTACAATGAACTAGACCGTTCATACGTTTTACATCCACTGCATTCACAATTCTCCATAGACCTGTTCATGTCCATAAGAACACAGATCATGTGTAGTGACTCTTCTTCAATTTAATTAAATAAAAGTACTACTTTGATTCCAGAGAGTTCGCTATTGTAACTTTAGTATAGTTACAACTCTAGTATAGTTACAATGCCAAGTCTATTGTTAGAATGTTACATATATATATATATACAAATAAAACAGCAAAAACTTTGCAGTCGTACCCGTTAATTGGATACGCCGTACATGTCATATTTCTTGATATGTCTGTTGAGGCAAGAAGTTTCCTCATAGACCATGGATATAAGTTAGTTGGCTTCCTTCCTGTCGGCTCACAATAATCACAGCCACAGCAAGATGGATAACAGTTACCTTTCAAATATGATGCAGGTACTGATGAAGTTATTTCCATTGATTACCATGTACAACTGAGCTCTTTGTCACTGGGGAGAGATGATAAATTGGTTTCTTTGCATAAAGAAATGACTATGAATAGTTAATAAGTCATTGGAAGGTTTCAATGGTCAATGGTTCGACCAAAACCAATGTGATGTGGAATGTTTTTCATTGTTTTAGTTTCGTACTACTGTGATATACCAGAAAGTAAAAACTTACCACGAGTTTCACAAAATTTTACACCGAAACGCCGATGTGTGAGATGCTTAGGAACCTTACGGGATTTAATAATGTAACTATATCTGCACCCAGAACTGTTTACTACGTCAAAAGTAATAGAAGTGCGGTTTCCCATTTATTGAAATCATCAACCGTAGCCTCAACAGCCCTACAGAAAAAGCTCCTACAGAAAAATGCTCAGAAAATATTGCAGGATGTTTCAACTGTTTCATGGGTCCATTTTCTGAAACCTTTAACAACAGCACATCCTCGTTTTCTTGTTCCAAGACTGTTTTCAATGTTTTCATATGAACCTTGTACAACCTTCATGTCGGTACATGAAAGGCAATTAAGACATGTTTCATGATATATCTTTCAAGTCCAAATTTGTTCGTGTAGTATGCGAGTCTTGGACAAATGCATAAATGTAAAAACATTCTGGTAACAGAGAATCGCTTTATCACGGGCTTGAAATTCACTTATGGCTGCAATAGAAATTCATTCTTGCTCTCCTAGTTTTTGTAGGGACTTATTTCGGTTCTAGTCGATGTAGAATGGTAACAATATCTGTATTCTCAGCTGTAATTCACACATTTTTCTTGGGGTTTGAATAAGCGACTGTCATCCAAGATACCTTTATTGAGATCCCAGGCCGTCACGTAAAGTTGGGAGCATATGTAGACAGTCGCTCAGTAATTTTTATAATTTTGAAAGATGGAAAAGTGCTGAGAAACAGTTTCAGATTGACATATTCGTATTACTCCAATCATACTCAAACGCATTGGATATAATAGCATATATACACAGCGTGGTGAACCATGCAGACTCTCTCTCCGAGATCGTCAGCTGTAATCCATCGGTATTGTTTACATTGATGAAGGAGAATCTATTGAAGGTTGAAGCTTTTATGTGGCCTTCCAAAGTAGATCCCATCTTCAACTGGGACAGGTGCAGATATCTGTATGTGATTGGTCGGGAAACAGGACCTACAGAAGGGTATGATATCGAAAAATCACACCATTGTTACTCTACACAAGTATGTCGCGATTCAAGAGGGAAGAGACAACACGTGTGGGAGTATAAATTGCAGTACACAGGCTATTACGGGCCACACACAAAAGGAGATGAGAAAGGATATCTGAGCTGACTTAATACGTATACACCGACAAAATGCTCCAAGTCTACGGATTTGCATCACATGTTACCATTCGCAATATTGTGTTACACAAGTGGACAAGTGTATACTACAGCATCGAATTGACTTGAATCGCCGTCAATACCACGTTCAGGTTCGACTAATTTAGACGGGGAAGCCGGACCTTATTACGGATATATAGTACGGATCAGTGAGCGCATGCAAACAATAGAGATAACGGTACAATACAAACAAAAACAACCAGAACCCAAATTATTTGCCATCCAGGGTGAAGAAGAAAGAATTACTTTCACGTCAAATAGAGCACGAAATCGAACAAAAAGGCGAGGTTGGCGTCGCTTGTAAGTAACATGAGACCAACCAGCCGCAAACGGGGTGGAGAGACTACTCTAAATAGAGTGGGATCGGGAGAGAAGTCTGCAAAGACTAATCGAGAGATCCGGTACGCAAGGACCCCAATGAACCGCACCGTGCATCTAATCGGTCAGCGGATCTGGTACCATCTCATCAGGAAATCGAAAGTTGTATCTCCACTAACCAAAAGGAGAGAAATAAAATGTGGGAATTTAGAGGAAATCAACTGGACAATATGGTCGTAAGAAAGAGGCTGTATCCGGATCTGGAAAAATTACTACAGATTGTGGAATCATGTGACATCTGCACTGTGGTTTATTCATCACCATTACCCGCTTCAATGCCACCCGAGTACATCATCTTTATTCATGAGTTGGCCGTCTCTTTGATGTGGCTGAATGGAAATCTAGTGCTACACGTGATGTGCACTCACACTGGATTCTCGAACGCCGTCCTCGTAACTTAAAACACGTCGAGGACGCCCTGTGATCAGTTTTTGACTTTCTTAGTTACGTTTTATGCAAACTACCAAACGAAAATTCGACTAGATCAAGAACGTTCATTGTTGGCTGATGATTTCCGCTCATCTGCAGAAATACAAGGTATCGACCTACAGTTTAGCGGAGTTGAGATACACAACTAAATTGCAACTGCAGATACATATAATCATCTATTACGCTAAATCTACCATAAAATCAAATCCGAGCGTTCATCCGTCGATGAAGAATTCGCTTTGTGCTTATCTACTAAACAGATAAACGGTACATGTGGTCCTTCACGTATTTCTCCTTCAGTGCTCCTCTACGGGATTCCATTTTCAGTACCATCAGTGAATAGAGAACTCCCTGTCCATTCCAATCGAACGGAAGCTTTGTTAAATTCTCAGCGCAAATTGGATACGATACATGCACAAAATCGTATACGAATTCCGCCTTTAATACCATCAGGGAATAGATAACTGGCAGTATATGTTGAGCGAATAGAAGAATTTTCAAATTCTCAGCGCGAAATAGCTACGATAATGCTGAAAACCGTATACACCAAAATTTGGATTCTAAATGACGGCCTTCCACCAAATTTTGATTTGAAGTTGGCTATAAATTTCGTGTGTATAGAGGAGAAATTCGTCGCTGGGAACGCCCTTGTAATATAGAACCATTAGAAAAGAAGATAGTATGTACTTCGAAAGGAGATAGAGCAAAACCGTTCAATTTGACGGCTGTGAAACCAGCCGGTGTTAAAGTTGATTATAGAGAATTAAGCAGGTTTCTGGATTCTCATCAGACTTTAGAGACTTTTAATAATCATTTCACTGAACTTCTGGATCCTAGAGACCCAATATGTAATTCATCAACTGGAGAAAATGCAATGAAGCACGAAATTGTAGGACTGATGGAAAGTGACTGCTTTCAAATTGGCAATGGTTAAATAAGATACCAATATACTTGGTGGCCGATTTTTTATGGCCATCAAGAATATTGGCAGCAAAATACAAGTAATGAAAGCCAGGTACTTCGTGTATGGTAAAAGGGATAAAGAGAAAAGGACATTGATACACAATTTCCTCACTCTCATACATCTGTCAGTACGTCTCGTTTTATCAGTAGCACGTTTGTTGAAGTTCAAATTTTAGACACAGCATGTGTCTCAGGTATACATTAATACTAAAGATAGGACTCGTGGTGTGTTTGTAAAACCAAATTCCGTATTCGTACTTGACACTGTTAATGTCTTAAAATTACAGAACTCACTATATGGTCCATTGGATGCCGGATCCTACTGCACTGAAGACTTTATCACTCACGTTACTTGGTCTCTAGTATATGATCTTAGTATGAATTATGAATGGGGACATATCCTTGCCTTTTAAGATAGATAAGAACGAAATTATAGAAGGTATTATTGGTCTAACGACTGCATCAGCGCTGGAGCCATGGAATTCGAAGAATCAGTAGGAGGACGGAACAAAAGGTTTTGCCTCAAAGCCAAGAGAATTTTCTCCATTCCACTTCGCAGGAATGGAATTAGAAAAGACAGAAAATAGATTCACAATTCATCAAACTCAGTACACCAACAGCGTTAACGATCTGTTGTCTACTAAACTCTTCGATTTCTTTCACTCCATTCGTCATCAGCTTGCGTAATTATCTAATTGCAGAGCTGACATTGTGTCAAAAGTCAACTTGACTCCCGTGATCAGTGACAGGATATTGGATATCATGTCACAGGTAACGGGGTCCAAGTTTGACCAATTGCATGTGAAGGAAATCAACCGACAATCCTTGCCAGTAAGCGATTTTCGCTTTCTCAGATACAAGATACAGTATATGTCGCTAGTCTTCTACGTTTTGATATAGAACGCATCCTCAGCAAAAATCTGGATCTTCATATTTCCACAGATTCATCGTCTCTGTTTGACTTGATCACAAAGTCCTCCACTACTATCTAGAAGCGTCTGATGATTG
>JAULBU010043585.1:0-14064 GCA_032358235.1 Odonthalia washingtoniensis | reverse complement strand
TATCCGTCCGTATGATATCGGTACGGATACTAAACAACGTATTGCTTGCCGCGTTCGTACCAGGAAACCCGTCTGGGTAGATATTATGATCCAATGTTAAATTTTCTTTTTCATTTTAATATTGCTCTCAATTTTATCTGTTTCTGTATCAATTTCTCTTTTCATATTCAATATATATATATATATATATATATATATCATGTTTTCGCTAGCTTTCCTTGGTACAGTAATAATAATTACGACATTCACGACAAACACTTCAATATATACTCTTCATCATTACAAAGACAAGAATACATACATACACAAACACAAACAGACAGACATACATACACAATATTGTGCGAATATAATATGCAATTTGGTTTTTAATTTTTTTAAAATATCAGCTAGCCAACGTCTTTTCAATCTTTAATCCAACTCGCAAGCAATTTACACATCTCCTTTAATCCTTTTCCCTCATTCGTCCATCCATTCAATCAATCGTTTTCATTTTGTTCACTGTTTGCGCCGTTGCGTTTGTTATACGAACAAACAAATTGTGCCATAGTTCTATTTTTGCATTCCAAAAAAAACTCTAAAAAAGAAAATAAATTTCATCTCATTGCTTTGCGTTGTTGTGTTGTTGTGCTGTCATATACAAGTCGAAGAAATGAGCAGCAACGATGCGCCATTGTTGCCGCTCGCCCAAAGAGGACATGAATATCTTCTATCACCAACTTCAATTTCTACACCTTTTAGTGACGTAAAATAGGTGAATTAGAAGTAGAGAAATGAGAATGTATGTAAAGTTAATGTATGCGTCTCATTCCAAACCTCCGCAGTTCACTATCATATCATACACATTTCTTCAAATGTTCTATCTTCATTCTATGACATTGGCGAATGCTTTGCTTTTATTGCTAAAAATGATGTCAACTGACGACATACATTCGCACCTCACCTCCCATACATGTGAATCAAGTGACGTGAAAATTTAATGAGCAAAGCGTTACACTATCACTCACTCACTCGACCTACGTTGTAAAACGCTTTGTATGTATATATGTATGAATGTATGAATGTGTGAATGTATGTAGGGCTGATGATGAACATAATCGCAAGCAAGAGGTTGCGTGTACGATGCTGTAGTAATGTTGTTGGTGTCGGAGGAGGAGGAGGAGGAGTAGTAATAGTATAGTAGTTGGTATGCTATATTTTAGAATGTAGGAAGAGAGTGTGCAAACAAGGGCGGAAAGTACAGTTTTTTTATACGTAAAAATACGAAATTTAATATCATTCCAATTGTCCTTATTGTTTCACGCCGGGTACAATGTAAATTTCAATACCGTTTTTAACAATACGTAACGTTAACACAATTCACCACTACATTCCGATTTTTTTCACCTCTCTTTTTACTCTCATCCGCTCCCACACCCGCACGCACGCTCCCCGTCGTCGTCGGCTTGCCGTGCAATAGCCGGGCTGCGACGAAATAAAATTAGTAACGCGCGCTTCATCCGTAGAAAAGATTACATTGTGAATATTCGAAACATGTAGTTGTCTATCAAAATGATTATATATATATATATACTGTAGTGAGCTAATTTTCAAAACTTTATCCCATTTTCAATTGAAAATTCATCTCTCGCCAAATAAAATACATTTTCAAAATTGTTTAACCACCCCATTGCAACCGTTACCAAAACGAGATCCCTACTAATTAATACGAATTAATTATAGGTTTACTGCCGCTGATAAAATACATTCGCCTCACAATTTTTATACATCACCTTCTTCTATGTTTAAGAAAAGATTCTGTGATACATACATGTCAGTGACCGTTGATCCCATCGTGAACGTTACGAAACGGAACCATCCACTTTCGAAATTCATTACAGATAATTCTCCCTCACTAAATTTCACAAACTACCCTCTTAACCGTTGATAATTAATACATTCTCATGAATTAACAATACATTATATAGTTCAATAATGAATACGCATTTTTCAAGTACTGATTACTGCTTATAAAAATACATTCACCCACATGTTTAGCTATGACCTTCACTGTTTAACAGGAAACATAATCTTCCGTGCTGTTGCATACACCGTATTTAATTATAAGCGCGAGCTGTCCATAGTGTCCATTCTCGTTTGTACAAAACTTAAATTCACACTTTCTTTACACGGTGCAAACCTACTGAATTCCATTACTACATCTTCAACATCACCTCTGATAATATCTTCCGTCAAACGCATTTCGCTTTCACTTCTTTCATCCATTTTCACACCGTTCATTCCCATAACCAATTACCAATATCCGTTGCTCCTGCATCGTAACATGACATTTTATTAGGTTACCCGGAAGAGAAACTGCCTTGTTGTTGCATACACATTCGCATCTGCAGCCGCCTCCTTCACCGTTACCCAAAAGGAAGAAAATATCTCACAAGTCATTACGCGCGCGTGTTGTCAATACTTTCAAATCTCGTTTGAAAAACATTTGATTTCAGTCTTCCTGGATGGTGGCTGACATCCTACTACATTCTAATACTACGTTTTACAGGTTATCGAAGATAATAGCTTCCGCTAATTTATTTCGATTTCATTTCCGTAATCTGTTTTTGACACCGTCGAATCAAACAACCAATTTATTAATAATGTTTGCTGTTACATATTATTATGCCCTTCCTTGTTACCAGAAAAAAATATCTCCCGTGTTAATTACATCATATCCACTGTTGTTACGCCCTTCCTTCACCATTAAGAAAATGAAACGAAACTTCTGGTAGGTCATTACGCGCGTGCGCTGTCAACTTATAACCGCACTTCTTTCCAACAACGTTGTAATCCCTCTCCGGGTAAGCATAGTAAGTTAACCCGGAGAGGGCAGTTGGATTACAATGTGTTGGAAAGAAGGACAGATACTGAATAGTAAGGTTGAGTAGTACTCAACACCACTATTTAGTTTTACACGGGAATAATAATATCAACCACCAGCGTATTTGGATTTCACTTTCTTCTTCCTTTTAAACACATTTGCATGCTACCACTAATCCCAATAACGCTTGCTGCTACATATTACTATTCACTTTAATGTTACCCGTGAAGATAAATTACCGTGGTACTACATCTTCTCCGCTGATTCTCCCATTCACAGTTACCAAATGGAATGAAAAGTCTGGTCAGTAATTAAGCAAGGGCGATGTCCATCCTATCCGTCCCCATTTGAATTGCGTAGAATTACGACCGTGCTCTCCGGTAGAGCCGGATAAAATACACTAATTCACCTTCCAAGGCACTGCTAATATCAGCCTCCACTAACTAATTTCGCTTTCCTTCGCATCATCCGTTTTTATAACCATCGTAGTACCCAACCTATTACCAATAACTTTTTCTGCGACATATTACCATATCCTTCATTGTTACCCAGGAAGAGAAACGTCTGCCATACCTACATCCATTAAGCTATTTACGCCTCACTGTTACTAAATGGAATGCAAATTCTATTCAGCAAAAACGTGAGCACTGTCCGAATTACCCGTCTGTCTTTGGGACATGTTGAATTACCACCGTTATTTCTTGCCAAGTCGACTCAACTCCACTTATTCGACTTCCACGGCATCGATATTTAATTTTAATGTTTTTCATCCGTTCTTATAACATTCGAATTCTCAACAAATTCCAATAACGGTTGCTAATGCATATTACCATGCCCTAGCTGTTACCTGGGAAAAGAAATTGCCGTTATGCCTACATCTTCTCCACTGCCCCCTTCACCGTTATACAACAGAAAGAAACGCCTCATTGGCCATTATAAGCCAACAATACATAATCTCCTACTAATTTTACATAAGTTGTATTCCAACTTCCCTCTACGATCGAGCCTACTACGCTGTAGTGAAGTTGAGTAGTACTCAAACTTCACTACTTATTTTTCCACCGGACAGCTTATATCATCCTTCCCTAACGAATTTATATTTAACTTAATTCATCCGTTTAACTGTTTTGCATATCACCACCAATCCCAATAACATTGGCTACAACATGTTACCATGCCTTTCTCTGGTTCCCGGGAAGGGCATGACATATTGGTAAAATTTGAAGGGTCTCTTCAAATGTTTTAAACTTAATGCCATCTGCATTGTAAGCAACCTCGCATTAAGCATTAAACGTGCGTGAAATTCTTGCTCTCCGTCCGCGTTTCAAAAAATTTAATTCCCATCTTCCTGTCTGGTGCCAGACTATTCGATTCCACTACTACGTCCTACAGGTCACCGATAATATCACCTTTCCCTGGGGTATTTCACTTTAAATTACTTAATTCATTTTTATCACTTTTGCACCCCACTACAAATTACCAATAACATTTAATGATACATCTTACCGTTACATTCCATTTTACCGGGGTACAAAAACAGAAGTGCTACCTACATCCTCTCAGATGCTGCTACTTAATTGTTACACAAAAAAACGCAACTTTCCATTACTCATTACGCGTGCAAGCTGGCCATACTCTCCGTCCACGATTGAACCACGTTGAATACCAGCCGCCTTCTCCGACCGACTTGGTCCTCTGTGTTTTGGGAACCGAATGCCTACATTCAAATGGTGAAGTTTTTGGGTGGATGTAACATAGCCTAGGCCATGCGAATTTTGGGGTTCCGTGTATTTTACATACACAAGACTACACTGTTTGAATGGTTACGGATGGTAACTACACAGAAAAACTACAGCATGTGAAGATAAAATGTATGGGGCATTACTTGTTGCATACAGAGGGTGTATGGTATGTATAAATGTGTGGGGCGTACAAATTTACTTACGGACAATGGAAAATAAATGGAAGGAATAGACCGCCCCCTTTCACCTTTTGAAAAGTGGCACGGATTTGTACTTGAAAATTTCTTTCACGAGCCGAACATTTCTACGTTTGAGTACTGTATAAAAAACTACAAATGTTACAGTACTGAATGGATGGACCATGCAACAAATTCTACGATAAAGGTAGGAGTCAACGGAAGTTTCATTGACTGTTGTATTTATGTCTTGAAGGCAAAGGCGCAGGTATAATAAATGTTCAGATTCATTTAATGGAAGGAATGGTGAATGGAGAATGCAGAAATAATTCATACCATGAATGAAAAATGGATGGGTACTGCTGTATATGAAGAATATATGGTTCATATATAGAAATAATATGATGCTATATGGGATTCAAATATGGCATATGTAAAATATGCATTGCAATAAATGTATACTAATTACGGTATATATGATATATTTATTTATAAAAATGAATTTATCACAATATGTGATAGTGAAAATATCACAATAATAAAGAATGGAGCGATATGTACAAAATGGAAGTAATAGAAACATTATGAAAAGTCACAGTATGTGATAGTGAAAATATCACAATTATAAAAAACGGGAACAATATGTAAAAAATGGAAGTAATACAAATATTATGAAGATTGGTAAAATGAAGGAAGAATAATGTAGAAAGAGAAAGATAGGAATCACGAAAACCACTGCCAAAAATGCATACAAATCAGTATAATTAAAATATCCATTGTTAATACATTCCATACCTGTGTAGCAAGGAACCACGGTCATATGCTGACATAATAAATCAAATAAACAAATAATAGCAATATACGAAGTTAGTAAACTGTATATGAAAAGCATAACAACAGGGATTGTGAGTACATAATTGTGAACATAAAAATATATACACACTTGTTCGCAGAACCGGTGTGGTCGAATAGCAGAAGTTACCTGTAAACAGAATTCGGAAGAGGCAAGTAATCAAAAGTAATTGAAGAAAAAAACTGGTAATAAATATGACTGTTATAAGACTAAAATGTTGGTATGGCTGAAATGTACATGTATATAATTACTGCTGCGAGAACTATGTATGAAGCCATTCGTTGCGATCCGTAGTGATCTAGATAAGTTGGTTGTAATAGGAGATGATAGAACATTCATTGAGCGGAGCAGGTTTTTGTACATACACTCAACGTTGAAGAGTAACTTACCATTGAATGGTTGAAATGGGGTGAAAACATTTGTTGAGAGGAAGAAGGCGAGAATGTGACAATGATAGTAATTGTGTTAACTTTGCTATAAATTGCCAATAATTGTTCAATGAAATAACTGAAAAAGGCACAGAACGGATGTAGTGTTGCGCTAATCTTGAAAATGTACTGAGCTGTATTCTGCTGAAAATTGGTAGATGAAATTTATAAATAAAATTTCCAACATCATGCTGGAAAATAACTGTCAGTAGACACTGTACAGAAAATGATGTAAGCAGTACGATTTGAAAATTAAAAAATGATAGAATTAAGAGCAGGGGAAATTATTGTGTCACGTGTAGACTATCAGAAATCTTATGCATGCCGTTACACGCAGCGAAGACACCACATTCAATCTGGTAAAAACTTACTGTAATGATGGTACGTACGCATGACATGCGTAACATGGAAATATCATGATGTATGACACTGGCTCTGAAATATATGATATAAGTCTAAATATATCTGACACAAATATTAAATTTTATCAGGTTGTCAGTTTGTCCATTGTGCAGAACATATTGATAAATTTCCATATAACCTTTCCCAACATTGTTTGATCTGGAAACAAGAAAAACGTACGGAAACACCTCGTATTATCATGGATATTAGGGATGAGAAGAAGTTCGGAGGACGGCAGTCAGAAGGTAGTGACGAAAAAGGTGCTGTTTGTGCATCGTAATGCAAAGAGTTTGAAAAGGCAATAGATAAGAGCAAAACGGACGTGTTGAACCAGTCGTTGGATGTTTCATTAAACATATTATAAGCACGAGTTGGAAGAAAGGATGTCGAAGAAGTGATAAATATAATCCGGGTCCCGGACTTTGATGCAAGATTATTCTCGGAACAGGTTGCATCCATTTAAGACTGTGAAAAAATAACTGCTGAGATTGTCAAAAATTGCCGTGAAAGGTGTTGATATGATTGGTAAATTATCCGAAAAGATTGTCCCAAAATTTGAAGAAATGTATTATTTTGGAATGTCCTTCTTGCTGTTGTGCTTCCGTTTCTATTGTTGAAACATATAAATAATTAGTTTTAATAATTTAATTACATTCGAGATCCGTTCAGTACGGGAGACTGTTCTAGTAAATCGTACTGATTAATTAAGACTATTTTAAAAAATCTCATGAATTCTGTTATGTGTCAGAAACAGATTTGTCTCAGCCGTAGTATCAGAAATAACAGTATCTGCAAACCAGTGCTCCATGTGTATTTATTATGATGTATTGCACAAATATCGGAATGTTGTGTGAATCAATGAAAATGCCGATATCGTGATGATAGGACAATGTATCTTGCCTCATACATAATGTAAACAAGATCAATTATTATGTGCGTATCCAGTTCGTGGGGATAAGACGGGACTGACTTCATTGCAATGAAGAAAGTTAGTTATAATTAATGTATAATTGCGATGTGGTTATTATAAAGCCTGTGGTGAACAGGCTGTATTTGTAACTGTAGAGATGTACACAATTGAGAAAAGTTCATCACTACCAATCTCTTCTTAATCTGCACAAGAAAAAATTAAAAACCTATTTTTTCAAAGTTTGTGTACAGAGTTTCATTATGTAGATTGTGGTAAAATTGCGTACAGTAGACAGATGCAGCCTATGTAATCGTTACATGTTTCTGGACGCATGGAAGAGCTGGTTTAATAAAAAGGTGCTCTAGAAAAGAAGGAAACGCAACAACCAAAGAATTGACATTAGATAATTTTCAGAAACATGTTGTGACAAATAGATGTGGAGCAAGAAAATTGTTGGAAGCACCGCCACGGGCGTCACTACAAAATGTGGAACCTCCATTGACCTGGGAAGAATTCAAACGTACATGTGGAAAATAGTTCTGTTGAAATGTGTGGGAGGGGGCGAACCAGAAAAAGGGGTAGAAGTTGTTAAACGCGAGGAATCTGAAGAGGGAGTATTGGGAGAATGTGTGGAAGCAGTCGCAACGAATCTTCATTGAACAGAGATGTATCGAACAATGGTAATATCGATGTCATGGGTTCTGTAACAGACAGTGATGCACTGTACAATAGTCAGGATAATGGTGGAGCCGTCAGAGATGGAGACAGTCCTATGAACGAGGTTGGATCTGTTCAACCTGAAACCTGAAGAAAATGTGGAAGATTGCCGACAAATGCAAGAAGAGGTTAGGCAATTGATCGCAGAGAAAGAAAGACTCTCAGTAATGATGAATAAGTACAAGGTATCGCGAATGAAAAATCACCTGAGGTAATGAGTAAAGAGGTTTCAATAAAGGCTCTGCAATCGGAAGTTATGACACTGGATAGGAAAAATACTGAATGAAAGGCATGGTAAATAGTTTGGAGATACTAAATGAGCCGATAAGAACAAGAGTAGTGGAAAATACATGGACAGGATGATAAGGAAAGTACCTATGAAATATTTGGGAATTGGAATAGCTGTTGAATTGAGAATGCAGAAGTGGGGAGGGAGGGAAACGTGTGAATTGGACCCAAATCAGGATCGAAATGAAAAAACTGGACAAACAGAGGTGAGATCGTATTGGAGAAAGAAATTTAAATGCCAGACGGAGCAATGATTGTACCAAATCCATTCAAGTATATTTGTAGCAGAAACAACGTATATATTCCGTCCATTAACTGCGTGAAAGATATTATATATTCGTTACTTAGAGATGAATTGTCATCTGGTGAAAGCGTGCACATCCATCCGTCTGCAGAAATGGGGAATGAAGTAGTAGCAGAGTTTTGCAAAGTTGGTACGTTAAAGGGACGTCTGAAACAACTGCTATAAGTATGCTGTAGCAAAAAGACGCGCTGAAAAGGACAGATGTTTCGGAGTACTTGGTTATATATGTCTATTGTCCAGATTATATATAAAAGAACCAAGAGCAAAGGAAAGAAGGGAAACGGAAATAACTGTTAAAAAAAGAAAACTAATGACAGCGAATAGAGACGGTGATTTAGACATGTATTGGTGGCGCTCCGCGAATATCTTAGAGATTCAATTACGGAACGGAACTACTTTAGAACAATGTGTCGTTGATAGTCATGAAGATGATGAAGACACTCTGAATCTGTTTAGGAAAAAAATTGGGCCTACATTATTCCATGATTTCATTGGATATATACCGACAACGAAAAGGGGATATTGTGGAAGGAACTATAATGTGTCTTTCTCGTGTAGATGTATGGATAAATAGATGGCTGGATCTGCTCATTGTGAAGGATTATCATGGAGGGGGACGTCAGAAAGAATTCAACGAAATGTTTTCGAAAAAAGCGAAACTGGAAACTGATCAGTTGATTAAGAAAATAAGAAATTACGTAGAAGAATGTGCACCTGAAGAGTTGGAAGTACCAGACTGCGGAGTGGGGGAAGAAGAAGAAAGTTTCAGACAGTTGGAACGTGAAGCTACAATAATTGTTACGACACTAAGTACAAGGAAACATTTTATTGCAATGGCGGGGAAGTGGTTTAGTCAATATATAAGAGTACAGGTTGGAATTATACATGGCTGTTATATTGAAGAAATAGCGAGTGATTGGAAAAGTGTTGAAAACTTGGCATAACGTATCGTGATTTTCGAGTACGAAGTACTCGGTTTGGCCATGAAGAAAGTATGGAAGGTAATGATAATGACGAAAATGTTGAAGGAAATGAGGAAGGGTAGGAACTATAATGTGAATGATAAATGCGAATATTCAAGTCATGTGAGGATTTCCTCAGTGTTACTTTGAGTTTGCACCGATTTCAAAGAATCCCGTTTCCTATAGAAACGGTTAATATAGAAGCGCTGTATTGCCCATGGTAACTGTTCGATAAAGGAATCACTTCTAAAATTTGACCGCAAGACATGTATTGATGAACATATGGTGTCGAAATCGATGATATCGTACCACTCACCTGTCTCTAAAATGCTTTTCTCAGATGCCGAGTCCGTCCCTGGAACGATGTAGTCTATTTCATCCGACTTGACCCAACGTAAGAATAGGAAGTTCAGAACTTTGTCTCCTTTGCCGACTGGCTGAATGAATTCCATGTATTGTACAAAAGAACTTTTTTCTTGTCCATGTGTTGAGAATGTTTCAGGTGGAATAGGAATAAGAATTTTGATATGTAGTAAACAGGGCTATGTTCATCACCACCCTTTATAAGGACGAAAATGTTCCTTTCCTTGTGGCTGGGAGCGAATTGTGTTGTTGCAAATATACGTTGGAGTTTCCTGCGATGTTTCGGCAGTGTAGTATACTTGACAATATTTCTAGAACTATCGTACTGTTACAAAGTTGGAAGAAGACCACCAAATATGAACCCAGACTTTACAATTGCAACAGTAATCTATGAGTCCGTAATCGACATTCCAAAGTCTTCCGAATATTTTCGAATAAGCTTTGCGAGGACTGTTAAACTGGTACGTGATAAGTTTTCCAGTATCGGAGTAAGAATTTTGTTTGTTGCTTCGGTGCATTGTAACCTTCGTTGAATGATGGATTCAATCTGCTGCAACGTAACCAAAACCCCATCCAGTACCAAATATGTATATGGGTGTTCTCTACATCATGCTGTAGGTGTTGACTGAATTGACTGTTGTCCAGTAATCGGATTTGAATGTAGGTTTAGAAATGAACCATGTTGAGAACTACGACGTGTTGCAGAAATTGTTGTCTCCATGCTGTTCACTGTCTTATCCATTTGTGTCGCAATCCTTTTGGATGTTGACCTATATGACTGCTTGAAGAATGTATTGAAATGCTCGTAAGGTGAAGCATCAAGTATATTTAGACTTCCAAACCTTGAAAGGTTCTCTAGGATGTGGTCCAGTAAATGAAATTTCAATGTGTGTATCCCAGTATTGCTAATGTTTCTCAAAAGTTTGTATGCATTGTAATTTCAGATTTCTAATTCTGTTACTAATATCAGTATTCGTTTCCTTGGACTAGCCGAGGGATGTATTGTCGTATAAAATATCTTACATTATTGTCGTTTAATTCGTACAAATAATTGTCAGAGGTGACACATCTTGGTAGCCAGTCACTATATAGATATACCCTGCCACAAAAGGGAAGACCATATCAAAACATTAAAAGTCCTTCCCTTCCAACATTCCTCAAATTGAAATATTCAAAAAAACTGTTCAACTACGTCAGGTCTCCTTCGTTGAAAAGTCAACATGGAAACCAGGTGAACGAAACTGGTTTTCTGATTCCGAAAGAAGGGAATTACAAGCTCGTAAGAGAGCAGTTATCTGTGTCCGAAAAGACTTTCCATTACTTCTGCTGTCCAAGACTTGCATGGAGAGGTGTGGAATTGATAGATATGTCATGAAACAAGTCTTGATTGCCTTTGAAGTTCCGAAATGAAGGTTGTGCAATGGGTCATATGAACACATTGAAAATACGTCAGGAAGAAGTAATTGTGGATGAGTCGTACTCAACGTGTCCATAAAAGGGACCCATTGAACTATTGAAATATCCTGCAGTGACGGTTGTGATTATTTTAGAAGAGCATTTTTAATTGCCGAAGATGATGCGTTATTTGTCGATCTCAACAATGCACTAACCTCTCCCCTTCTCTTTCTCACGTGCTGTACAGTACTTGCCACAGTTATAGAACCATTATTGAAATCTGGTGACGTTCCTAAACATCTCACACAGGGACTTGTTGATGTAAAGTTATGTAAACCCCCTGCCATGTCCTTATTTTCTGGTATATAACAGCAGTATGACACTATGACAGGAAAACAATTCCATTCTTTATTTGTGTTTGTAGAAAAAGTAAACTCTTCTATCTATTTTTCAATTAAATAGGCAAGGACCATGTTTATTGTGTTATGTAAGGAATCCATTTTGTTATCCCTACCTCGTGATGATGAGGTAAGTGGTACGTGATCGTCAATGACAATTACGTCATCACCGTCTGTGTCTTTTTGAAAACTGTAATCCCCTCGCCGCGTTAGGAATGTGAGCCCTGAAATCCGACCGGAAGGAATCAAACCAAAGTATATCCATGGTCTATGACGAAACGTCTGAACTGTATAGATGCATTCAGAAATGTGGCATGTATTGGATACCCAAATAACGATTGCGACTTCAATGTTGTTGCTGTTTTATCTCTATATATCTGTAAAATTCAAATGAACGACTTAAGTAATGTATCCCTGCTTTGATTCTATTGAATTGAAGGCCTGTCATTGCACATGATGTGTGTTCTCATGGACATATATAAATCTGCAAAGACTTCTGACTGTAGAGGATGATTGAAATAGTCATGATTCAGTTCGTTAAAATGAGGTCTAAATGAACATCGTTCTCTGTTGCAAATTTCATTTGTGTTTGCAGCACCATAATATTGTATTTTATTTACCAAAAAGCCTTCCTATTATCATTTGAAGCAATTTTGTAAGGTACCTCAAATTATTGATATCCATCGTTGATTAAATTATGATCAACGGTGCTATTCGCATCAAATAAACACCATTTGAAATATTTCAGGTTTTTGCGGACGACATATCCATTGAAGGTATCATCGTAAAGCAACCGCATTACCTTGTCTACAGCATCGACCCCAATTTATTTTGATAGCGCCAACAAATGGTTTGCAGCAACACATACATCACTTATCTTTACTGGCGGCACAGGTTCATCTGCAGCGCGTGGCGAGGAGGTATCTGGCTCAGATTGTGTCTCCACATTATCGATGCTTGATTCATGACAGGAATGAGCGATCTGAGCATGGTTGTGAAGACCGGGCGAATTTGTTACATTTCTTGTCAATTCCACTTTCTGTTTTTTATTATACTTGTATGACGTTGAATGAAGTTTATAATCCATAGATATGTATGTAGAGTATGTCCAATGTCTGGTATGATACAAGAACTTTTCGTCACCATTATTGAAGAATGCCAGTTATGTGTGGATTACTAATTTTGAATTGTTGTATCGGTTGTACTACTTTGAAATGAAAATGTTGTCTGTCACATTCATTTCACAGTATGGATCTGTGCTACATCAAGGCGGAGAAAGTACCTTCATACTGTACATTTGAATTTACCTTCACAGTAACAGTGTGGAATCTAGATGACAGGTTGTATCGAAATTATGAAACATACAGAATTGAAGTAATTGATGACATATAGAAAGATGGGAACGCCGATTTACCATAAAAATTAGCGGATGATTTGAGGGAGGGAACATGTTGTATCGTGAAAAAGTAGAGCTCATTTTAATTTTACATACTTAACTTATAATAAATTTCTTCCAACAAAGAAAGCAAAGTAGAAGTAAGGTATGAGGAGATATCATCCTAGTGGCGGATCTTTGTCATCTCCCAATCTCCAATTAGATATATCCTATGAAAGTTCCATATGGTCAATATCAACATCATGATTATCATCATTACTGCCATTATCATCATTTACATCTGCAGGTTGCGAATAGTGACTAGAATCCTGTGATGTTTCATGGTCCTTGTTCTCACCTCTCCTGCGCAAGAACCGTCCGTACGAATATGAGATGGCGTCTCTCAAATTACTATCCTCCTGGATGATATACATATGGTATCTCTTAGAATGACTACCTTTCCATTTGAAACCAACAATTCACTCTTTTTCCTCCTCACTTTGACAAACGTAACTATGGGACCCAGGTTCTATAAATAGAGAAATCGGTTCGGTGGCAGTTGTAATAGTGAAATATCCAGGGGAACCACTCTCTCTAATGTCGAAGTCATTATGTCCGTGTTGTGGTGGGCAATTCTTACCCGTGATGAGTGTTAATCTACAGGATTAAGTTAGACATTTGTGAGCCGATGAAATGATGCCTTTGCCTCTGTCATACTAAATTAGAGAAGAAAACATATCACATATTACACGTGTAATATAATGCGGAAGTAGGACGGTATACAATTAATTAGAAAGAATTAATGTGAAACTCCCACACGTGTAGGATAAAGTACGATCCACAATGCGATTGTAGGACGGTACATACGCTCGCCCGCCACGATCGAAC